>BLSH010469704.1:2232055-2242109 GCA_018402905.1 Glandirana rugosa
CGGACATCGGGTCCGCCCGAGCCGCGGGCACACTCCTCAGGAGTGCGGCGGGTGCGCCCCCTGGTGGCTGAATGCAGATCGCCGCTTATTTACGGCGATTCGCGCTCAGCGCCCCGACTGCCGCCGTGAAAACACGGCGCGCGGTCGGGAACCTGTTAACGCGAATCGCCTTTATAAACGGCGTCTGCTTTAAGTGGAGGTATCGGGATATAGCCTGCAGCTACAGGCTATATCCCGGTACCGTTTTTTTAGAGCGGCCGATCGGCTACATGATGATAAAGGCCGATCCGGCTCAGGAGCCGATTGGTCGTTATCCCGGGCCGCGGGAGGGGACATCCCCCCGCCGCCTTCCGCTGCTCTTCTCCGGCCTCCTGTCCCACCGGGAGACCGGAGCTTTAATTTTGCGCGTCTGCCAGCTAGGAGGAGACCTGAAGAAAGCCGGATTCGGCTCCGATCGTGTCTCCTTTGTCAAATTCCGTAAGCGACCTCACAAAGTCACTTCCGGTTTATTTGGCGGCTAACGGCTCCAGTTTTAAAAAAGATGACAGTATTCAAAATCGCTGTTTTTGGCGATCTGAATACTGTGAAGTACAAAGGAGGGATGTGGGGGGTCTTTTCGTTTAGATCCCCCCCATCCCTCCATAAAGAGTACCTGTCACCATATATTACTATCACAAGGGATGTTTACATTCCTTGTGATATCAATAAAAGTGATCAGAATTTTTTTTTTTTAAAAGGAACAGTGCTAAAAAAAAAAAAAAAAAAAAATTTAAAGCGCCACTGTCCCCGCGAGCTCGCTTAACAAAGAAAATGCATGCATAACTCGCGCCCGCATATGAAAACGGTGTTGAAACCACACATGTGAGGTATCGCCGCGATCGCCAGAGTGTGAGCAATAATTCTAGCAAAAGACCTCCTCTGCACCTCTAACCTGGTAACCGTTACATTTTTTTAAAGCGTCGCCTATGGAGATTTTTTAGTACCGGAGTTTGTCGCCATTCCGCAAGTGTGCGCAACTTTCTACCATAACATGTATGGTATCTATTTACTCGGCGTAACATCCTCTTTCACAATATACAAAAAAATTGGGCTAACTTTACTGTTGTCTTGTTTTTTTAACTCAAAAAAGTGACATTTTTCCAAAAAAATTGCGCTTGAAAGACCGCTGCGCAAATATCGTGTGACCAAACGCAAAAAAATATATATAATGTTCGGGGGTTCTAAGTAATTTTCTAGCAAAAAAAAAACTGTTTTTAATTTGTAAACAAAAAATGCAAAAAAGGACTCCGGGGGTTAAGTGGTTTAAAGGACCATTGGCTTAAAAGGCTATCCTAATGTAAGCCCAGCCAATGTCTCTAGCCCTAAGAAGAAGTGGTTCCCCCGATGGAATGGAAACAGCGTCGTAGATAAGCAGACAAAGAAGTCAAACAAAAGGACTGAACAAAAGGGACTCCCCAAGGTGTTTGCCACCCAAATTGTTAAAGAAAGGATATTGGGAGGAGGGCCTCAAAAAAAAGCCCTCAAATATTGGACATGTGTCTGGTACCTCATCCTAACCAGTAACATACACAAAAAATGGACCCTAACAAACGAATTGTAAAGGACTATAACGGAACCCCAACCTTTGTAACAATAAATCATTTTTGACATTTTTTACTGAGTATGGAATAATACAGACAAAAATGATTTATTGTTATAGAGCAGCCTTTCTCAACCTTTTCAACACCAAGGAACCCTTGAAATAGTTCTCCGGTCTCGGGGAACCCCTGCAAAAAATTAAAAATCTACAACTCATGATACATTAGTGCAGGGCTTTTTTTCTCAGAGAATAGGTACAGGAACTCCTCCCTTTTGAATCACCCTTTGTCTCTGCCCCCTACCTCTGAGCACCGACCCTTGGTTGCACCCCCTACCCACCTCACTCTACCGCCCCTTTTGGAGAATACAGAACCAAGTATCATTCTGTGCTACTAAATTGTATGAAATTTGATAGACCCCCACCCCAGCAACAATTGACCCCCAACACAATAACATACCATCCCAGCAACAATAGACCCCCAGCAGCAACAACAGATCTCCCAACAGCTAGCACCAATAGACCCGCCAGCAGCAATAGACCTCTCCCTCAACAGTAGATTCCTCCAAGCAACAATTGACCCCCCAGAAACATAAGACACCCACGCCAGCAACAATAGATCCCCACACATAAAATAGATCCCCACCAGCTACAAAAGATTCCCCATCAGGTATCATCAATAGACCCTCCAGCACACCCCAGCACTCCTTGCCATAAAATACATTCAGTGCTGGAGGTGCCAGAACTGCGTTCCCGCTGAAAAAAAGCCCTGCATTAGTGTGATGGTTAATGGGAAGAATGCTCCTTACACTTGTGGTCATTGGGAAGAATTACCACTCTTAAAGATAGCTAAAAAGATCAATGGTGTCATTGGCAATTTATCTGAGAGGTAGAAATTGACCATTGCTCAAGGAACCCTTAGCAACCTCTGGAGGAACCCTAGGGTTCCACGGAACCCTGGTTGAGATACCCTGTTATAGAGTATGGAATAATACAGACATCAGTTGCAGTCTCTTATTTAAGTAATGAATATATTCAGTAGTCAACTATTATCACATACCTCATGGTTTGTATACAAAGTAAAAAACAGGTTTGGTGGTTGTCCTACAACTGGTCATTGTCACCCGTGCAATGCCAAAGGACAATCTTCTCCATGGTAAAGTCTTCACAAATTCCTATGTATTTGGAACTGTATATCTGAAAAAAACATCATGATGCCCCATGAAATGGTGAGGTACATAACCATATTGACCATATAAATGCATAGTGGGTTGGTAATATTAGAAAGCTAAGGGGTTAAGTCTAAGTGTGTGGTCCCTGTATTTACAATTTACACCCCTACTCTTCATTATCGATAATTGTCAACCTTGATCAAAGTTACTATATATATATATATATATATATATATATATATATATATATATATATATATATATATATATATATATATATATACACATACATACACATACATACACACACACACAGTGGGTACGGAAAGTATTCAGACTCCCTTAAATTTTTCACTCCTTGTTATATTGCAGCCATTTGCTAAAATCATTTAAGTTCATTTTTTTTCCCTCATTAATGTACACACAGCACCCCATATTGACAGAAAAACACAGAATTGTTGACATATTTGCAGATTTATTAAAGAAAATCTGAAATATCACATGGTCCTAAGTATTCAGACCCTTTGCTCAGTATTTAGTAGAAGCACCCTTTTGATCTAATACAGCCATGAGTCTTTTTGGGAAAGATTCAACAAGTTTTTCACACCTGGATTTGGGGATCCTCTGCCATTCCTCCTTGCAGATCCTCTCCAGTCCTGTCAGGTTGGATGGTGAACGTTGGTGGACAGCCATTTTTAGGTCTCTCCAGAGATGCTCAATTGGGTTTAAGTCAGGGCTCTGGCTGGGCAATTCAAGAACAGTCACGGAGTTGTTGTGAAGCCACTCCTTCGTTATTTTAGCTGTGTGCTTTGGGTCATTGTCTTGTTGGAAGGTAAACCTTCAGCCCAGTCTGAGGTCCTGAGCACTCTGGAGAAGGTTTTCGTCCAGGATATCCCTGTATTTGGCCGCATTCATCTTTCCCTCAATTGCAACCAGTCGTCCTGTCCCTGCAGCTGAAAAACACCCCCACAGCATGATGCTGCCACCACGATGCTTCACTGTTGGGGACTGTATTGGACAGGTGATGAGCAGTGCCTGGTTTTCTCCATAACGCTTAGAATTATGGCCAAAAAGTTCTATCTTGGTCTCATCAGACCAGAGAATCTTATTTCTCACCATCTTGGAGTCCTTCAGGTGTTTTTTTTTTTTAGCAAACTCCATGCGGGCTTTCATGTGTCTTGCACTGAGGAGAGGCTTCCATCAGGCCACTCTGCCATAAAGCCCCGACTGGTGGAGGGCTGCAGTGATGGTTGACTCTCTACAACTTTCTCCCATCTCCCGACTGCATCTCTGGAGCTCAGCCACAGTGATCTTTGGGTTGTTCTATACCTCTCTCACCAAGGCTCTTCTCCCCCGAAAGCTAAGTTTTGCCGGACGGCCAGCTCTAGGAAGGGTTCTGGTCATCCCAAACGTCTTCCATTTAAGGATTATGGAGGCCACTGTGCTCTTAGGAACCTTAAGTGCAGCAGAATTTTTTTTGGAACCTTGGCCAGATCTGTGCCTTGCCACAATTTTGTCTCTGAGCTCTTCAGGCAGTTCCTTTGAGATCATGATTCTCATTTGCTCTGACATGCACAGTGAGCTGTATGATCTTATATAGACAGGTGTGTGGCTTTCCTAATCAAGTCCAATCAGTATACTCAAACATAGCCGGACTCAAATGAAGGTGAAGCTGTCCATTTCTTCTGATAATCTCAAGGATGATCAGAAGAAATGGACAGCACCTGAGTTAAATATATGAGTGTCACAGCAAAGGGTCTGAATACTTAGGACCATGGGATATTTCAGTTTTTGTATTTTAATAAATCTGCAAAAATGTCAACAATTCTGTGTTTTTCTGTCAATATGGGGTGCTGTGTGTACATTAACCACTTCAGCCCCGGAAGGATTTCCAGATTTAGGACCGGAGACCTTTTTGCGATTCGGCACTGCGTCGCTTTAACTGAAAATTGCACGGTCGTGCGGCGTTGTACCTAAACAAAATTTGCGTCCTTTTTTTCCCACAAACAGAGCTTTCTTTTGGTGGTATTTGATCACCGCTGTGTCATTTCTGATCGCCGCTATAAACAAAAGAAGAGCGACAATTTTGCAAAAAAACCCAAATTTCTTACTTTTTGCTAAAATCAAATCCAAAAAAAAAATATAAAAAAACATTTTTTTTCATCGGTTTTGGCCAATTTATATTCTTCCTCATATTTGTGATAAAAAAAAAATCGCAATCGGCGTTTATTGATTGGTTTGCGCAAAAGTGGTCGCGTTTACGGATGATGAGAATTCATTTCTGGGGGTTTTTATTATTTTTTACTGCGATTTTTAGCGGTACTGCAATATTGCAGCGGACATGTCGGAACATTTTGACACTTTTTTTGGGACCATTGGCATTTATACAGCGATCAGTGCTATAAAAATGCACTGATTACTGTGTAAATGCCATTGGCAGTGAAAGGGTTAACCTGCAGGGGGCACTCTAAGGGTTAACTGTGTTCCCTGGGCGTGTTCTTACTGTGTGGGGACTGTCCTAGCTGGGGAAGGGAAGTGGTCACAGCCTCCATGTAGAGGAAGGCTGTGATCACAGCCCTTCCCCCCCTCACAGAACGGAGGTCCGTGTTTACTTACACGGACCTCCGTTCTTTCACTCCGGGGGGGGCATCGCGGGTGGCCGGCGGAGATCGACTCTGCCGCACCCGCTCCCTGGCCCTCCCCGAACACAGTGAACGCGCGGGCGCACCTCCGGCGGCGCCCGCGCGCTCACTAGGCTCGATCCCGCAGCCGCCGTCATATGACGGCGATTTGCGCAACAGAGCCACTCTGTCGCCGTCAATTGCCGACCAGCAGTCGGCAAGCTGTTAATGAGGGGAAAAAAATTAACTTAAATGATTTTAGCAAATGGCTGCAATATAACAGATTGAAAAATTTAACGGGGTCTGAATACTTTCCGTACCTACTGTATATATGTGTGTGTGTGTGTGTGTGTGTGTGTGTGTGTATATATATATATATATATATATATATATATATATTGAGGGACAAGGTATGTACAGTACCTCACAAAAGTGAGTACACCCCTCACATTTTTGTAAATATTTTATTATACCTTTTCATGTGACAACACTGAAGAGATGACACTTTGCTACAATGTAAAGTAGTGAGTGTACAGCTTAACAGTTTAAATTTGCTGTCCCCTCAAAATAACTCAACACACAGCCATTAATGTCTAAACCGCTGGCAACAAAAGTGAGTACACCCCTAAGTGAAAATGTCCAAATTGGGCACAAAGTGTCAATATTTTGTGTGGCCACCATTATTTTCCAGCACTGCCTTTTAAGTTTCCCAGGTTCCCACTGGAGTCCTCTTCCACTCCTCCATGATGACATCACAGAGCTGGTGGATGTTAGAGACCTTTGCTCCTCCACCTTCCGTTTGAGGATGCCTCACAGATGCTCAATAGGGTTTAGGTCTGGAGACATGCTTGGCCAGTCCATTGCCTTTACCCTCAACTTCTTTAGCAAGGCAGTGGTCATCTTGGAGGTGTGTTTGGGGTCGTTATCATGTTGGAATACTGCCCTGCAGCCCAGTCTCCAAAGGGAGGTGATCATGCTCTGCTTCAGTCACAGTACATGTTGGCATTCATGGTTCCCTTAATGAACTGTAGTTCCCCAGTGCCAGCAGCAATCATGCAACCCCAGATCATGACACTCCCACCACCATGCTTGACTGTAGGCAAGACACACTTGTCTTTGTACTCCTCACCTGGTTGCCACCACATACGCTTGACACCATCTGAACTAAATAAGTTTATCTTGGTCTCATCAGACCACAGGACATAGTTTCAGTAATCCATGCCCCCTTAGTCTGCTTGTCTTCAGCAAACTGTTTGTGGGCTTTCTTGTGCATCTTTAGAAAAGGCTTCCTTCTGGGACGACAGCCATCAAGACCAATTTGATTTGTGTGGAATATGGTCTGAGCACTGACAGGCTGACCCCCCACCCCTTCAACCTCTGCAGCAATGCTAGCAGCACCTATACATCTATTTCCCTAAGACAGCTTCTGAATATGACGCTGAGCACCTGCACTCAACTGCTTTGGTCGACCATGACGAAGCCTGTTCTGAATGGAACCTGTCCTGTTAAACCACTGTATGGTCTTGGCCACTGTGGCGCAGCTCAGTTTCAGGGTCTTTGCAATCTTCTTATAGCCTAACCACCTTTATGTAGAGCAACACCTCTTTTTTTTTTTTTTTTTTTTTTTTTTTTTTTTTTTTTTTTTTTTTTTTTTTTTTTTTTTTTTCAGATCCTCAGAGTTCTTTGCCATGAGGTGCCATGTTGACCACCTACTGACCAGTATGAGAGAGATAACACCAAATTTAGCACGCCTGCTCCCCATTCACACCCAAGACCTTGTAACATGAACAAGTCACATGACACCAGGGAGGGAAAATGGACAATTAGGCCAAATTTGGGCATTTTCAATTAGGAGTGTACTCACTTTTGCTGCCAGCGATTTTGACATTAATGGCTGTGTGTTGAGTTATTTTGAGGGGACAACAAATGTACACTGTTATAGAAGCTGTGTATATATATATATATATATATATATATATATATATATATATATGTGTGTGTGTGTATGTGTATGTGTACACACACACACACACACACACACACCCTTGTTTTCCTTATTTTATGTGATCACATGACCTCTGTTCTCTGCTGCATAGGGGGTTTAGAGAGGTGGCATTGGAGAACGGCAGTACACTGGTCTTCCCAGCAAATGGCTGTGCAGGAAGGCGTGTCAGCACAAGTTTGACCATTGGAGCACAGGCAGCCTAATCTTCCAGCACAGTCAGAAAACTGACCATGGTGAGATGAATGTGCTCTCATGCCTAGAGTGGTCAGTTTAAAATAGGAAAGCAGGGAGACTGGCAGCATTACTAGGAATTTCACACAAAGGAAGCAATACAAAGAGAACAGGATACTTTTTTTAAACAAAAGTACATGGTACAGCATGCATATATCAGGAATATGAAATGTTGGGGTAACATATTCTTAAGAAGAACAACTGGCATGTGACCATAAGCAAGTTTAAACAAATGCACTTATTTATGTTTTTTGGGGATATTTATGCATTTGTAAATCAAATTTCCATGCCAGCTGGATAGCTGTTTAATGAAGAAATAACCACTGGAATCCAGTGGCGGCTGGT
Organism: Glandirana rugosa; assembly: GCA_018402905.1. Classification (NCBI taxonomy): domain Eukaryota; kingdom Metazoa; phylum Chordata; class Amphibia; order Anura; family Ranidae; genus Glandirana; species Glandirana rugosa. The sequence continues at coordinate 2,240,006 of BLSH010469704.1, forward strand.
TAAATTTTAGGATGGGGGGGGCAAACCCCTCCCATCCTTTTTGACCCCTCCCACATCTCATAAGCCCCACCCTTATAGTTTCCACCCCTTGTGTCAGGAGTATACAGTCCAGCATCACCAGATAGCGGTGCACAGAGTCGCCAGATAGCGGTGCACAGAGTCGCCAGATAGCGGTGCACAGAGTCGCCAGATAGCGGTGCACAGAGTCGCCAGATAGCGGTGCACAGAGTCGCCAAATAGCGTATACAGTCACCAGGTAGGGGTTCACGGCGGAGTATTGCACATAGTACATGTCATAGAAAGCTCCATGCGGAATATTGCACATAGTACATGTCATAGAAAGCTCCATGCGGAATATTGCACATAGTACATGTCATAGAAATCTCCATGCAGAGTATTGCACAAAGTACATGTCATAGAAAGCTCCATGCAGAATATTGCACATATTACATGTCATAGAAAGCACCATGCAGAATATTGCACATAGTACATGTCATAGAAATCTCCATGCAGAATATTGCACACATTACATGTCACAGGCAGCTCCATGCAGAGTATTGCACATATTACATGTCACAGGTAGGTCCATGCAGACTATTGCACATATTGCATGTCACAGGCAGCTCCTTGCAGGGTATTGCACATAGTGCATGTCACAGGCAGCTCCATGCAGAGCATTGCACATAGAAAGCTCCATGCAGAGTATTGCACATAGTACATGTCACAGGCAGCTCCATGCAGAGCATTGCACATAGGAAGTTTCATGCAGAGTATTGCACATAGTACATGTCATAAAACAGAGCAAATGGGTCATGGGACTTTGAATGAGGCATGTCTCTTAAAAGAAAATGAGTACAGGGAGTATCAAAAATATAGATTCACTGCATATCAAATAAATTTTAACACAGTAACAATAAGCATGATCATACAATACAGTAATCAGGCCAGCAAGGGCCCTAAGGAGCTGACACAATACATGATAGCTGAGGTGAGGATTACAATACAATCATGATAGAATATGTATGAGCAATAAGACATGTATATAGTAACAATCAGATTGTAAAGGCATTGTATAACTCTACGCGTTTCGTGGCATTACAGCCACTCATCAGGAGTGCAATGCTCAAAGTTTAGCTGTAAGAAATAGAGGAATGGTAAGTAGGTCAAACTCTTAATGGGTTGCACAGAAGATGCAAGAAAGGTTTGAATACTTACATGTCAGCTCAAAAATTTGTATGTAAAAAACGTGTAGCTCAGCCTGCAGAAAAGGAGGGGATATAGTCGCCAAGACAGTGTCTGACCCGGGGCTGAGGCAGGGATGATCCCATCCAGGTCTGGGGGATGGCCAGGTAAAAGTCCAATATAGATGAATAGGCAATGCCCGGGAGGGAAGCGAAACAAGACACATCTACCCCCTTAGATTCTGAAAAATATCAAAGAAAAGTATATGTATATATGAATACTATAATAATATATATGTGATTGGTAACATTGGTATATGAAATATACCAATATCTAGGGGGAGTGTCCAAACTAACCACCTTGCCATGCTATTACAATACCCAGCCTGCGGGTGGGAGTTTACCTCGTCCTTGCCAAGTCCCGTACTTACCCCATCTAATAGGCAGGCAGGCAGGAGTGTGCAGAGTTCGGCATGCGGCCAGCGGCTGTTGTATGCAGAGACAGCACTTACGGTGAGCGTGCTGGAGACTGGCTTCTCTCTCCAGTCTCCATGGCCGGAAGTGATGCCGAGGCTCCTCCAGATCAATCACCGCCGTCTATTGGACGTGATTGATTGACAGTACCAGGAGCCAATAGGCGGCTTGAGGCGCAGAGCAAAGTGCCTCAAGGCAGGAATAAACCCTGCCATTGAAGCGTGACGCCTGCAATCATGTGATTGCAACAACGTCACGCTTCCCATGCACTGTGTCCGCCACCCGAACACAGTGCACTTAGACTTAGTTGACCTTTTTTTTTTTTTTTTTTTTAAAGGGACCGTTTTTTTCTTTCTTTCTTTTGGGCGGGGGGGGGGTACCTCTGACCTCTCTCTTCGGTCAGAGGTCGTGCGAGTGGCATTCACGACAGAGACGTATGTTGTCGGCGA
>BLSH010469704.1:2296386-2317720 GCA_018402905.1 Glandirana rugosa
CACAGGCCTGTAAGTGATGTGTAACATGAAGCGAGAGAAGAACAATGCCCAACGCGCCTGACGGGGTCTAAGCCTTTTGGCCGTGCGGAGGTATTCGAGGTTTTTGTGGTCAGTGAATACCATGACAGGGTGAGTAGCTCCCTCCAATAGATAACGCCCCTCCTCTAAGGCAGACTTGATGGCTAGAAGTTCCCGGTCGCCTACGTCATAGTTTTTCTCTGAAGCAGAGAGTTTACAGGAAAAGAAGGCGATAGGATTGGAGGGCAGCCTTTGGGCCTTGTCTTTGGGAGAGGACCGCTCCCACTGCAGTCTCAGACGCATCCACCTCCAGGATATAGGGTAAGGTGGAGTCCGGGTGCTTTAAGACAGGTGCAGAGGTGAAAAGCCATTTAAGTCTTAGGAAGGCTTCTTGGGCTTCGGGGGTCCAACGGAAGCGGGTGTTCTGTTTGGTAAGCTGGGTAATTGGGGCAATTACCGCAGAGAACCCCTTCACAAACTTCCTGTAAAAATTGGCGAAGCCTATAAATCGTTGGACCCCTTTTCTGTCTGCGGGGGCTGGCCAGTCCAGGATGGCAGACACTTTTTGTGGGTCCATAGTGATTCCAGTAACAGAGAGAATCAGACCCAAGAACGGGATGCTGGAGGGCTCAAACTCACACTTTTCAGCCTTGGCGTAGAGTCTATGTTGTCGGAGGCGTTGCAGCACACACTTGACGTGTCTGCGGTGCTCCTCTAAGTTGGCTGAAAAAATGAGAATGTCGTCCAAGTAAACGATAATGAACTGGTCCAGGTAATCTCGAAAGATATCGTTTACTAAGTGCTGGAAGGTGGCCGGAGCATTACAAAGCCCAAAGGGCATCACGAGATATTCAAAGTGGCCGAACTCTGTTCGGAAGGCCATTTTCCACTCGTCACCCTCCCGGATGCGAAGGACATTGTAAGCCCCGCGTAGATCCAACTTAGAAAATATGGTAGCTAAGCCGATCCTCTGAAATAGTTCCGGGACCAAAGGTAAAGGGTATCGGTTTTTAATGGTGACTTTGTTAAGGTCCCTATAATCAATGCAGGGTCATAGGGAGTGGTCTTTCTTCTCTACGAAGAAGATCCCTGCACCAGCCGGAGAAGTAGAGGGCGGAATGAATCCTTTCTCCAGATTTTCATCAAGGTAGTCTTTGAGAGCCTTCAGCTCTACTTCCAAAAGGGGGTAAATCCTGCCAAAAGGTATCTCCACACCAGGCAATAACTCTATCGGGCAGTCATAGGCCCTGTGTGGTGGAAGTTCATCTGCCCCCTTCTTACTGAATACATCGAGGAATCCGTGGTATGCTGATGGGACGATGGTGCGGGTTTTCGAATCCGGGTCTACGTCTAGACAGAGCACGGAAGGGGAGTCTCCCGACCCTAGCTGCAGACAGTGGTGCTGGCAGTAGACGGAGGGAAACAGGACTTCCCCGGTGGACCAGTTGATGGTGGGACAATGAGCTCGCAGCCAAGGTAGTCCTAATATGATGGGAAAAAGTGGGGATGCAATAATGTCTAACCGTAGATACTCTGTGTGCCCGTTGGGGGTCTGAGCCAGCAGCGGGGTTGTCTCGTGGGTGACGGCCCCTGATTTGATGGCAGATCCATCTGCCAAGCGGATGACCATCTGGTGGGCCTTAGGTTCAAGCGGGATGTAATGCCGCGAATATTGAATCCAGAAAGCAGCTGCATGCTCCAGAATCGATAATGGCCGAGGTCAGGATGCTCCCACTGGGAAGCTGAAGTGAGACAGGCAGAACCAGGTGGGTTGTCCTGTTGGGCACTGAAAGAACTTCTCCCTGTATGGCCCTTGACCTGTTTGGCCGGGCAGGACTTGACGAAATGACCCGGGCCTCCACAATAGAGGCAGAGGCTAGAGGTCAGTCTGTCTCTCCGCTGGGGAGAGTGAGGGTCGTGAGAGTCCAGGTCTAATGCGGTCTTGGAGGATAGGTTCTGGGTAATGGATTACCCTATGTGGTGTCCCGGGCACTCGGACAAGACCTGCAGACCTTTCCTCTCTTCGTTCCCTCAGGCGGCGGTCAACCCGTATGGTCAGGCTAATCAAGGCATCCAAGGTTCGGGGAACCCCCACACGAGCCAATTCATCCTTCACCTGATCTGAGAGACCCAGCCTGAACTTATGGCAGAGTGCCACCTCATTCCATGCCGTATCAGCGCTCCAGGTCCGGAACTCAGCCACATAGTCCTCCGCCATATGGTGGCCTTGCTGGAGCGCATGAAGAGCGGCCTCTGCTGTAGCAATCTGGTGGGGGTCCTCATAGAGCCGGGCCATGGACTGGAAAAAGAGGGTAAGGTTGGTGGTTTCAGGTGCCTGTTGATCCAATAGTCGGTGAACCCAGGCCTGAGGGCCATCACGTAATAAGGAGATGACCATCCCGACTTTGGTTGCTTCCAGGGTGAAGGTGCGGGTTGCAGGGCGAAATAGAGTTCACAGGCGCTCCGGAACGCCTGAAACTTCCTACGGTCCCACGTAAACCGTTCCGGCAGAGGTACCTCGGACTTGGTGGGCAGGGTTACCATGGTACTGGTGGCTGACAGGCAGGGGGATGAAGGAGCTGACAGGGAGAGCTCCTGAACCCTGTTTTCCAACCGAGTGTACCCACTTGTTAAATCCTTCACCACTTGGGTGAGGCCGGAGAGATGCAAGCTGATGTCTTTAATCGGAGAGGGCCACTGCGCAAACTCGGACTGGCTGTCTGATACTGTCATGTACCTGGTGGTAGAGTCTGACTTATGCAGTAGGCATATACAGAAAAATTTAATAAAAGGGTACCCCGTAGAGGTGTAATATATACTGATACATATACCTACAATTTAGTAGGACATTTGACCACTCATCTCTCATAAGATGCAGGCCCCGGAGTAACAAACAGTAGAAAAAGGGTTTTGGGGGATAGCCCCCGAAAGAACTCGTGTTGGGCCACACGGTCAATGATACAAAAAGATTTTATTGGTAACAGTTAACACAAATCGGATTGTAAGATACAAAAATAAAAAAAAAAAAATATTACACCTCTACGGGGGAGCCTTTTATTAAATTTTTCTGTATATCCTCTATTTGGATCCATTTTGGTTCCGTTCTCGGATACCTCCGGGGGTGTTTAACATTATTGGTAACAGTTTCACCATCATATGGATTTCGATTAGTTAATTGTTTAATATCATCAACCACACATAGCGCATTCTGTGCACATAGAGGACTAGTAAATGGCGTATCAATTGGAGGACCATATTGATCAAGAAATCTTAGCGGCGTTTAACTCAGAAACATCCAGTAATCCCAACCAGGAATCCCTCAAGAAACTTTTCAAAAATCATAAGAAATTGATCATTAAACACCTTAACAGGAAATGGGATGTTTCTTCCCTTACCTCACATATAAACAGAGGAATAATTCCCCGTGGGCTTAGGGAAAAGATCATACCAGCAGAACACCTCCACACCCCCCGCTTTGTTGAGCAATGGAAAAAGAGCTCCATAGAGAGGGGGTTAGAAATAATGAAACTTATTGTAGAGGAAGAGTCCCATCAACTGATAGAACTACAAACAGAAATTAATGACAGCACTGCATTATTAGAACCCTTTAAACAGGACCCTGAGTTCAATAAATATAATGACCATCTCAAAAAAGAAGTTGAGCGTATTCAAAAGAATTTAAGAATTTCTAAACACGACAAATATGTACAGAACATAAAAGACTGGGAGACAGACCAAATATTCGATTTATCTGCTCCCAGGGGGAGAAGTAGATCAAGAAGGCGACAACCAAGGAAAAACCATAAATCTAGAAGTGACCTATCATCTTCCGATAGCGACGGCGGACACTCACATAAATCTGTGTCTTTTTTAGCTCAAGGCCACACTACTCAGCACGATCCAAACTCACTGGAACAGGCACAATCCCCTTTGACTCACTCCCAAAAGAAAAACCAAAAAGAAAAAAAAAAAAAAAAAAAAGAAAAAGACAAGGGACCAAGACCCGACATAAAAAACCAGTAGAGACAGACACGGTCCAAGAGGACCGGCAAATGACCAACGACCTGATCCTAGGCACTGACATGACTCAATCCATTGACTTAAAAGTAGTTAACTTGTCCAATTTCTGTTTGAATCAACATCATATTTCTCTCCTCCAGAGGGGGTTGTCTTTTTCTCCTTCCACCGGTATGGAGGAATTTGAGGTATTCAAGGATCTGAACTTGTTCTTGAGAAGGGTTTTGCTGAGTTACTGGCACCGACGGAAAAGTGATGACGTGACCACCCTCAATGCCAGTGACCAACAGGCAGTGGAGACATTGATTTCCCTCATGGATGAGAATGCCTCTAGCGAGTCGGATGCCGACGAGGAACCCCAGACCAGATGCAGACCTTCCGGGTTACAAATTAGATCTACCAACATGCCCTCCCTTGCCCAGAATAAAAACATCAGTACTTTTCTGGAACTGGTACAAAATGACTTACACCAAGTCAACTGGCGTTGGCGTGGCTTAGACAACCTCTCCTGTGAGGAGAGAAAGGCATTACAGGAACTTCAACAGGCCCCTGATATCATCATACGGAATAGTGATAAGGGTGGAAATGTGGTGCTGTGGGGCGCTTCGCTTTATGAACAAGAAGTCTCCCGCCAACTAAGCGATACAGATACGTACTGTCGATTGACGGAGACTCCATTCCCCGAGATAGTTATGAAGCTAAATTCCATGCTGGACCTGGCCTTTGGGGACGGTCTACTCCTCAAAAGGGAGTGGACCTTCCTGAAAGTTCGGGAATATAATGCTCCAACATTTTATCTCATCCCTAAGCTCCACAAGAACCTCCAAAATCCACCTGGACGACCGATCGTCTCAGCCATAAAGGGCCCACTCGAAAGAGCCGGCAAATATGTAGATGCCATGATCAAGGACTTAGTTCCTGAACTACCCTCTTATGTACAAGATACCGGCCATGTGCTCAAGAAGCTGAGGGATGTTTCAGTCCCAGATGGGGTGCTACTGGTGGGGATAGACGTGGAGTCTCTTTACACGTCTATCCCCCACGAGTGGGGCTTAATGGCAGTCTCCCGGTTCCTTGAGAGCAAGCACCCACTATTGGGAGCCCATAATGAATTCGTTATAGAGTTACTGGGATTCTTGCTACTTAACAACTGTTTTCAGTTCCTAGGGGCATCATTTAAGCAGATACGGGGCACCTCCATGGGAGCTCCATGGGCACCAGCTTATGCGTGCCTCCACTTGGGCCTGTGGGAGGAACAGATTGTATACGCTTCGTCTATGTACCTGAGCCATGTCTTGTTGTGGCTCAGGTACATAGATGACGTGTTGGTCCTCTGGAGGGGGTCCCCTGACGAGGTACATGAGTTCCTCTCTTTCCTTAACCAGAATGACCGAAACATTCGGCTCACCTATACAATGGACCCTACAACTATTCCATTTTTGGACCTGACCATCACATTAAGGGATGGAGTTATCCATACCAAAACTTTTCGAAAGCCCACAGCTGCCAACAATTTACTTCAAGCAAATAGCTGCCATCCCCGCTCCCTCATAACTGGGATTCCTGTGGGCCAGTTTCTGCGATCTCGGAGAAATTGCTCCACGGATGATGACTATCGAGTCGAGTCACGTGATGTGTATCACAGATTCCGTGAACGTGGGTATTCCCATCGGACGTTGAGGAGAGCACGATCTAGGGCATCATTGCGTGCGAGGGGGGCCCTGACACTCGGAACATCGTCCGTGCCCCCCTTGGATGAGTCTGAGGGTGAGGACGCCCCTTTGGCACGCATGATTACCAGATATGGAGCGCAGTGGGGAGAAGTCAAATCCATTCTGAATAAACACTGGTACATTCTAACTAAGAACCCGATATTGAAAAAAATCGTCGGTCCAAGGCCAACATTGGTCGCTAAAAGGGCCCCCAACATCTCCGATTCATTAGTTCACTCGGAATATAGGCGGACCCCCAACTCAAATTGGTTAACCGAACTCAGTGTAAAACCCGGTATGTACCCGTGCGGTCACTGTGGGGTGTGTAGATTTGTGGACCGGACTGACACATTCCATAGTGCCGACGGCTCCAGACACTATAAAATACAAAAATTTATCAACTGCTCTACCACCAGAGTGGTATACCAAATCACTTGCCCCTGCAATAAAATATATATTGGCAAGACTAAACGCCCCTTAAGAATCAGGATCACTGAACACTTGACCAGTATCAGGTCTAAGAAAAAGGAGGAGGAGAAACCATTAGCTGTACACTTCAAACAATTTCATGGCGGCAAAACTCAGGGGCTCAAAGCAAAGGGCATCTTTGCTTTAGACCTCCCTGTACGTAGGGGAGACTTTGATCGTGTACTCCTACAAAAAGAAAAAAGGTATATCTATCTTTTGGGCTCTATGGTCCCTACAGGATTAAATACCGAATGCAACTTGTCGGTTTTCTTGGAGCCATAGTCACAATTAAATAACCAAATTATTTGGCATTGATGAATACATAGCCTCCTTCTGATCCCCAGTGCCGCTTTCTTCTCTTCCTTCTTCATTTATTCTTCATTTCTTATTGCGGTCCTGACGTCTGTTGTTCCTCCCTATGCCAATATCGCTTATTGACTTTCATCTAGTCCTCTATGTGCACTATTTGCAATTATAAAACTTTGTTTTTTCTTTTTGTTTGGATGACAGCGTAAATGGCATTCCTCTACAGTGACACCTAGTGGCCAATCTAGACCTCTACAACTATTTGATTATCCACTATATAAGGACACTGTTCAGCATTAGCCATAGCTTTGACAAAGTCCGGATTGGCCCGGACGAAACGCGTCAGCGTACGCGTCATCACGCCCCGCCCACCACACCTTCCAGCCCTCCCCACCTCTCCTTTGGAGCGAAATTTGAGTTTGCCGGACCGTCCGTAACTACTTCCGGGACGCGGCACGCTGTTGGCGGTTGGATCAGCCATACATCCTGGGATGTCTCCCCGCTCATTACTGCAGACCTGACAGTTAGTCCGTCTACCACTGCATGAAATTTTGACTGGGTTCAGCAACCGTCTACACAGAGAGGAGCCCCGGAGCCTGTGAGCACCACTCGGTCTGCGTCCAGGCAGCTGGCTATACGGCCATTAGCACTGTCTCTCCGCATACTGCGGCCACGAATACCACGCTTACAGTGAGTGAACTACATCTGATGACATCGCTATGCGGATAGTCTTATCCATCCTTATCCACTGAATCAACTGACATGGTGAGACCAGTCCAATTTATTCGATACTATATGACAAGAACTGTGACATATTGAATGAATATCTATCTCAGTAAACTCCCCATTTACCAGCTGTTTCATCTTACATTCATTTGGATGAATGCACGCACGCTGAGCCACTCATTAAGGGGACATCCTACTACCATTTCAGGACTGCCACTATATCATTCCACAGTCTCCCCATGTCCACAATAGATATCCAGGAGATCTTGCTCCATTGTGTCAACCCGGTATGACCCTAGTGACATGGCTATATAAACCTACAAACAGCTTAATTGCTGTACTCTACTATTTCATAGCCACCCTGACTAGAGTCACTATTCGGTTGAGGTGTATGTGGTGTGCATGACCACGGCTGGCCAGTGTGTATGGGGGGTTTTTTAACATAGACAACGTTGTCTTTTTTTACATTTTGCTATCTTGTGGTGGTGCTCTCCCTTTTTTTTGATTTTTGTATCTTACAATCCGATTTGTGTTAACTGTTACCAATAAAATCTTTTTGTATCATTGACCGTGTGGCCCAACACGAGTTCTTTCGGGGGCTATCCCCCAAAACCCTTTTTCTTATGCAGTAGGCAACCTCTCTTACGGCCCTGGTTCCAGAACCCCTGGTAGAGCAGACAGGGAGCGCTGGAGCACAGGGGGGCACGAGGGCTGGATAGGACACAGATGGTAAGACGTCCTCCAGAGAGTCCGTGCAAGACTGAAGAGTAGTGGTGCAGGCCGGGTCGGTAATGTGCGGGCAAAGCATTGCAGGAGGAGCAGGCAATCGGGTGGTCAGGTGCAGGCAGGGTCGTTAACAGGCAGGCAGGTGAGGTACACAAGGTTCAAACAGAAGAGTGGTCGTAGACTAGCAGAAAGTACTGGTAACGCTGTAGGTCAGACAGCACTTGCTACAGGAAGCAGGAAGTTTAAATAGAGCTGCTCCTCCAGGAGAGGAAACAACAACCAAATGCAATTAACCCTCAGCACAGTCTTCTAACAGTTGGTCATTCACAGTCAGAAAAAAGAATCAGATAGAAACATCTTACCCAGTACTGCGGACACATATACTGAAGGCCACCAAGCACATGGGGGGAGCGGGGAGGAAGAAAAAGGGAGGGGTCAAAGAGAAGGGGAAAGGGGAGGAAGGATCCGGTGCGGGACTCCCCGAGTGGGGTCCTTGCTGTGGATTTCCTCCCATTTGGAGAACCATCCTGTGCTCTCCTTCACCAGCGGGGACGGCGCTGCCTGGTCAGCTCCTGAGGGGGGTGCCCACTCAGGGAGTCCGGCACCGGATCGCTCCTCCCCTTTTTCCTTTCTCCTTCCCTTTGACCCCCCTTTTTCTCCCCCCCCATGTGCTTGGTGGCCTTCAGTATACGTGTACATTCCGCAGTACTGGGTAAGATGTTTCTATCTGATTCTTTTTTCTGACTGTGAATAACCAACAATCGTTTTTGTGTGCTAATATGTAATGCTCTCCGAAGAAGGGAAATTTCTCCCGAAACATGTAGGGTATACATCCTAGAAGGATCATTTGTCAAGCTCTGGTTATAAACTCAACTGAATGTACTTTGATTTTATGGATAATGTATGTACTATGTATGGTCATACGTTTTTTATGAATTTTGTACAAAATAAACTTTGAATTTTTTACAAACTAGTGTCTTATACAAACTGCCTTAAAAGTCCCACTACTGTACTGGGGGAATACTTAACAAATATTCAAATAGGGATATCGGCAGATACCATAGGATCTGTGTAGTGGTTACAACTTGCTCCAATGGGGACATTAGTTCCGATGACTTTCCTCTTACTTCCATTTTTGGCTATGGGACAGTGAAGGTAAATCTCCCCAATGGAATACAGATTGCAAAAAAATCAGGCAAGGGTTAAATCCAAAATGAAAAAAAAAGTTTTGCCTATAATTCTACTTTAAACTCTCTGATAGACTGAACATGCACTTTGGCTATACAATAAAATAAACAGGTTCACTGTACAGGAGAAAACCTGAAAAGCAAATCTGCCATAAAATGAAAACTCATATCATGTTAGGCATCTCTTTTTATTTAAATGTAACCATAGTATTTCTTAGATCCTTGCCCCCTAAAAAAGCACCTACAATTACCTACAACAGCCAGCATTGTAGATAACTGCAGAATTAGGAGATCTGATCCTACTTTCCTTGGTATGGTAACACTAGTTCTGTTCTGTTTAGTGTAGAATTCTGTAGATTGGAGCCTTCAGAGTAAAGAAAAGTCCCTGTGGGGGGAGAAAAACTAACATTTTTCAATTTGCAACTAACCCATTAAACCACTTATTTATGGACAAGTTAACCAACATTTCATGTATACAAGTCATAAAGACCTTTATCTCATACAACATGTGAACCCTTGAAGTCAAATTTTCTCTCCATTGCGAATCATTTGACTTACCAGTAACCATATAAAATTATATTAACATTGCCCTAGGTAGCCTTATGGAAACCTGAAAAGGGTACTGAAGACTAGCAGTACTCAAATTACTCTTCCCACAAAATTTCTGTATCTGTTTAGGACTAGAGTCTCCAGGTACTAGCATATATTTTAAGACTCCTACAGAAATATGTTCTGCTTATTTGGGTAAAATCTAGAGCATAGATTTTGATAAAGATGGTTTTTTTTGCCATACTCTATATAGCTCAAGCAACCAAACTATCTTCAAAGCACATCACGCAATAGGCCCCTTTATGGTCAGTATAGTAATCTAAATTCCAGATACACATTGAAGCATTCTTCAACAATATGGGATAAAGTCAATTACTCATTTAAAATGTTATCTTCTTATTCCCCTTATAACAATCTAGGGTAACCCAAAATTTACTCCAGACCTTATAAAACCACCAATTTTCTTTTGGTGGATGAAACAAGGCCTCCATGTGATCTATGATCCAATCATGCATAAAATCATCAAATCTTTTCACCTACCTACTGTACCTATTCTGACACCATTTTAAAATAGATACTCAAATAATTCTAAATCTAAGGATTTTATCTCTACCATTTACCTATCAATAATAGGACAATCCCCACACTTCACATACATCTTCACCTCTACTAAACAAACTTTGACAAAAGCCTAGAAATTGTTCATTCCCACTTTAAGCATTTTTTTTAAAATTACCTGCTGCCTGGGAAATTAACAATTGTCGGCTATTAATCATAACTCATTTTTTAAATATGAGAAGATCTGACCCTCCTAAGTCCTACATTACTTTCCAAGTAACTTCAATCAGTGCCTGCAACGTATCCTGTTCAGTGGTGACTCTGCTCATTACAGCCTTCAGCCTATTCTCTCCTTGTATCTTTTTCCCTTTTCTGTTTCTTCTCCCTCTTAAGTTTATTTTCCTACTCACTCCTCTCTAGCCCCTGTTGCTTTTCTTCTTCCTGCTCACCCCATAATCCTCATATTTTAGGTGATTGGGATTACATTACATATGATATGTTCCTTTGGTATATGCGTCATAAATCTGTAATTGAGTTTCGAGTGAAAAGCTGGGACCCCAGCCATTAAAATGCATGGATATTTGCCCTCCTTACAAGAGAGGCTTTGTCACTATTATCATTTCTGCACTTGAATATATACATATAATGCTGCATAGGCTTTTTGACATCCAATTCTACCTATAAAACCTTTAATAGTATTGGAAAAAAATACTATTTAAAGTGGTTGTAAACCTAAAAAAAAAAGATTTCTCTCTGCAAGGTAAAGGCATGATGTACTAGTATGCATCGCATACTAGTACATTATGAGAGACTTACCTTAAAAGGAAGCCCTTCAGTGGTGCGCTGTCACTGCTGCAGAGGTTTCCATCTTCTTCCAGGGTTCTGGGTGTGCGGGTGGCAGCCACTTGAATGGCAAAGCCACGATGACATCACTCCTGTGCATATGTGCACGTTTATGTTGTTCCTTCAGAGACATCACCTGCTGCTGTGCACTGCAATATCTCCAAAACAGGGCATGTTTAGGAGATATTCATTTTACCTACAGGTACATTTCTTATAAGCTTACCTGTAAGTAAAAACCAAATGCAGGAGTTTACTACCAGTTTAAGCCTGGGTTCACACTGAATGCGGGAATGAAATCGTGCTGAACTCGCACCATTTCATTCCCACATGTCAGTCCCGATTTCAGCGGCGATTTCACAGGCATCTGTGCGGGTTTCTGCACAGATTACTATGGAAATCTCACCTGAAATCACAAAAAGTAGTACAAGAACTACTTCTGGAATCGGTGCAGTGCCACAAGTACAGCGTCGCACCAATTAGGACGGTGCCATTGCCGGCAATTGCTGCCGATTTAGCATGCGATTTGGCATGTCAAATCACATACCAAATCATGTCAATGTGAACCAGGGCTAAAGTGCATATGTATGGATCTGCATGCAATTACAGTACATCTTATAATGCAGCTGTGTAAGATGTGAAATAAGCAATAGGGTTTCACAGGAATGCCTGTCTGAGTAAAGCCTTAGGGTTTGTTTAGTAAAAGGAGGGGCACAAGGAAATCAAGCATTGGGTCCCTCTTGCCCCAAGGACCCATTAGCTGTTATAATGATATAATTGCTACTGGCATCTATTACTTATGACATTACTGGAGTAGTACCTCGGTTCACGAACTTAATTTGTGAACCGAGGCAAATTTTCCCATAGGGTTCAATATAAATCAGGTTAATCCGTTCTGAACTTTTTTTTATTTTTGAACCACAAAGCTATGAAAAAAAGTACAGTACAGTACAGTATGAAGAGAGAGAACACTAACTTTGCACATTCTTGTCACCTGCGTTACTACTTCATACTTTCTTCTTGCCACTCTCTGCATTTTTTTTGAAGCCATAGTGGATGTACAATACAGTATGTATGTGCTAAAAAGCTTCTCAATACTGTACTGTAAGTGTCTTCACAGTACTGTACACTTTCAGTGTCTTTCTGTGATCCCCGATCTCACCAGAGCAGGGAAAATGGCCACAAATTGTGTTCGTGAACTGAAGTGGAGTTTACAAACCGAAGCAAATTTTTGTGAACTCTTCTGTTCGTGAACCAAGTTGTTCGTGAACAGAAGCGTTCGTGAACCGAGGTACCACTGTATATAATACGACTTTGTAAAATTAAGTTTCCTTTTCAATCCCTTTTATACTGCTTTTTTAGAGAGTGGAAAAAACCACTGTTTATTGAATTTAGGTTTTGACTGATGTAGCTAAGACTATAGTAGAGGAAGACATTTGCTTTTCCTCCTGTTGTTGCTGCATTATCTTCTATGGAATTGACAGAGTTATATTAATCAGTTGTTTGTGTACAAATGCATTTAGAAGATCATTAGTTGAACATTCATTAATACAGAAATGTGGCGACCATCCTTAAGGAGACCTCTGGGGGCAGCCACTTTAGTGTCTATCTAAGAGAGAGAAGGAGGAGTTGGATGAGGCAGAGGAGTGAGGACACATGTGGCAAGCGGATGCCAGAGTGTGTGGGGGCTGAGCTGCCTATCTGCAAGGTACCCCGCCACTGGAGATCCTGGGACCCTGTTATGAGTGGCTGTTGCCCAAGGACACATGCAGGAAGCCAAGGGACAAGCCACTGATCAATTTCTTTGGCTTGGAAAATGTAAGCCTACTCCTTGGGAGAGTGTGAGGCATTCACTGAACACCTTGTGTGACTGGACTGCCTGGTAGAGCCTCCCCTCCCCCTGCTGATGTCTAAAGTTATACCGAACTGAATCTGTGTGAATGCATAGAGATTCTGGGAGTGCGCATGGGACTGGCAAGAGCTCAAACTTCAGCACGCTGACTTTCTTCCCTAGACTGTGATATTTCTTAAAGGGCTCCACCTCTGCTGGCCAACATGCTTATCTCATCTACCACCTGCCAGTTAGGAATGGGCTGTTTAGCCACCATAATTAGCCTTGTTTTTCCTCTTGATACTAAGCATAGGCTATCCATACAGTTGTACATTGCTAGAAAAAATTATTTCTAGTGCTTAGCTATTATTCCCTCCATACAAAATATATTGCTTTGTTGCTTGTGTGCTCCTTGAAATGCTAATTGTTATTTCACAGATTGTTGCTATTCAAATAAATTGTCAAAGCACCCAAAGTGTGTCGGTAAGTGCTGGGTGTGCCAAATGTGTCATCTCCAATTACACAGAGACATTATATTCAGCAGCTCCTCTGGGGATGACGTTACCCTAAATGTTTGTATAGGCAGTGGTACTTGTCCTCTTTCTGAAAACTACTGGTTTAATGCAATAATTGATTTGTCTTTGTAGCTTGTTAAACCATCAAAATTTGCCACAGGATATGATTTCAGTCTTCACTGCTCAAAAATCAGGCCTTTTTTCTTTCTCTTCGTCTAATGTATGAGAGCAAAATTTGACAGTTGGTGATTTGATTCTCTTTTGTTGCTGTCATCTGCAACCTTTTTTAACCCTTTATTTTTTTGTTATACTTCTGTCTTGGCACTGAGTGAACTGTCCTCTGTGCGGCCTTCCTCACGATTTTTTTCATTGTCTCTCTTAGCACGTCTGCATGGAAACTGAACAAGACTCTGACGGAACTTCTTGACAGCAAAGAAATAGACCAGAGGATCCAGGGCAGCATTAAGGGTGCTAAGGCAGGAGGTAAATCTGTTAGCCAATGCCAAACCTTGCCTTAATTCACAAGAAGATATCATGTCTGTGCTTTCACCTCCAGGCATCAAAACATGGTATAAGGTACGACTGAGATGGTAAGGAACAAAGCAGATGAGGAATATTGTTAAGACCAGCAGAACCATCTTCACTGCACGCTCCTTTGGTTTCCTGTCACCTCCTTTTCTAAGACGCCTTAAAATAAGTCCATAGCAAATGACTGTGGCCAAGAATGGGATGGCAAAAGCTGCACTGAGAGAGGATAGTGCCCTCAAAGATGGTGTTTCTCGATACAATAAACGGCAAACATTTTCTTCCATTGATGCTCCTCGGTCTAACAATAATGGGGCTGTAGCAAATGCAACAACAGCCCACAAAAAGCCACATGCAACATGAGCATGTAAGGGCTTTCTAATCTTGACGGAGTTGAGAGGGTGCACGATGGCCAAGTACCTATCAATACTTATCCCTGCTAAAAAATAAAGACTGGCATACATGTTTAAGTAGAAAACAAAGCCAGACAGTCTACAAGCCAGTGATCCAAAAGGCCAGTTATTTCCAGAGAGATGATAGAAAAGTCTGTTGGGAAGGCTGAGAAGTAGGAAGAGGTCTGAAAGTGCAAGATGGAGGAGAAAGATGTCCGATGGTGATTTGGGTTGGCGATCTCGTGCAAACAGTGAGAGAGCTAGGACGTTTCCCAGGCCTCCTACAAAAAGCCCCATCAGGTAGCAAACAGACAGAAGAGCATTCTCCAACCAGGTTTCCTGTACACATGGATCCACCAAAGCAAATACAGAGGAATTTGTAAACATTTTGTTCTGTGAACCACTCATCTTCAACTATTTTACGCTCAACACTAGAAAAAAATAGAGAAATTGATTAGCAGTGTAATAATTGGCATTCAATTAAATTATCTAAATTTTACACATTTGCTCATAACTGCATTAGGATCCTTAAGCTAACCAAGGACATAGAAATATGTACATTCTTAAAGATCTGTCTCCTAAAGGATCTTGTCATAAACATAGCACATTTGGACCAATCAATTTTAGAGAAAGCAGTTAAATACAAATTGCTAAAATCTGTGGGGATATTCACAGGTGGGTAAATACAGTGCTTACTCCCTACTACTATAGTCTTACTATATCCCTGAGTTGTGTAGTGTTAGCCTTTTATTTGCTAGTTGGGTGAAATAGGGTGCAGACTTTTGAAACAATTCTGTCTTTTTAGTGGTTACAAAAATGCTCATAAAGCCTTATTATTAAGTAATATGTCCACAGGCATAATTCAAATTAACATGCATTTCATTAAAACTCTCACTGAGAATTTTAACAATGAGCTCATTATACAGATTTTATGACTAGAATGAAGCATTTAGGAACAGCACCAGTGAGCAGTCAATTGTAACTAATTGTGTGCCAAACATGCTTTCTATGGTGTATTACACTTATTTGGGAATCATAGTTAGCATATGTTATGATTCATCTTGGGGAAA
The DNA here is from genome assembly GCA_018402905.1 of Glandirana rugosa. Taxonomy (NCBI): domain Eukaryota; kingdom Metazoa; phylum Chordata; class Amphibia; order Anura; family Ranidae; genus Glandirana; species Glandirana rugosa. The sequence continues at coordinate 2,311,827 of BLSH010469704.1, forward strand.
ATCAGACCTATCCCAGCAGGTACAAAAAGCTCCCTTAGGGCTCATTTACACTTGTTTCGACTTCAACGTCAACGCACATTAAAGCTCCTACTGCTTCAACATGCTTTTATGATGTGTTTTTGATGCTTCGGTGGTGCTTTGACGAGGCTTCAGTGGTGCTTCAATTGTGCTCTTTTGAAGCTTTGTTGAAGCTTGGCCGATGCCCTGTGTGTGTGTGTGGATATCTCACACCTACAATTTCTCCAAAACAAAGCGAAGCTAAAGCTAAATTAAAGCCTCACAAAAGCCACAGGTGCTTCAACCGAGCTTTGTCATATACTTCTATGGAGGCTTTGAAGACGCTTTGAAGCACCACTAAAGTGACATGGGGTATCATTTTGAAGCAAAGCACAGCAAACACAAGGTGTAAACAGGACTGTAAGTTAACCATTTTATTTAATGACATGAGCTTTGACTGGCATTAAGAGAGCTTAAACAAAGCCTGCCTGAAGCACTGTTTTGAAGCAAGTGTAAACCGGCCCTTATACTCTCTCTACCTTGAGGATTACAATCTCCTGATTTTAAAGGAGAGGTTCAGGAAAATAAAAAATAAAACCTAGATGGCTGCAGCACCAATACCAGCTGCAGCTGTCCCCTGTCAGCTCTACCCCGAGAACTGAGCAATCAAATACCGCTGATCACTCAGTTCTGTGCCGAGAGCATTGACTGTCATTTGCAGGCTCTCTGCTCTACCTCTCCAGCTGGAGCACTGGGCTGTGGAGGGAGCAGGAGGGGCTGGCTTAGTCTTCCAGCGGTATGCTGAAAGACTGAGACAGCTGCTGATCCAGGCATCTGGGTGGTAAAGATAGGATCTTTTCCGAGCCTAGATCGGCTTTGGCCCGTTGTTGGCTATAAACGGGTCACAAGAGTGCAGAACGAACTACACTTCTGTGATCCATAGGAGAAGTATAGCCAAAACAGCTTTGGCTATACTTCTCCTTTAAGCAATTAAACTCTTGTAAAGGGTTTGCTTAAATGTTGAGTGCAAACAGAGAGGTGGTCAGGAGCAGGGCATTCTGTACATACTGGAGTGGATCATGTTGGGGTTTCTGGAAACCTTAACAAGCACCTGTACCCATATTATGGACATTAGACTATTTACATATTCCTAACAAGCAGTTAAAGAGTTTTAAAACATACCATCCCTTACTTCTGTAGCTGCTTTTAATGTGAAGTTATTCATTCTCAAAGATCCTTAAAGCGGAGTTCCAGTCGTTTTTCTGCTTATTAAAAGCAGCAGCTACAAAAAGTGTAGCTGCTGACTTTTAATAAAAACACACTCACCTGTCCCAGGATCCAGTAATGTGGCTGCCCGAACCCTCGGTTCTCTCCCTTGCCGTTCCCCCGGCGCTGCCATTACAAGTGTGTGCACCCGGCTATGACAGTTTGCGGCTTCACAGCCGGATGTGCACTGTGTATGCGCGAGTCGTGCTGTGCCTCCTCAGTGGTCAGGCAATGTTTTGGGACCTGTGGCGTGTCCCAGAAGATTGCAGGGAGAGAGGGGGAGAAGAGAACTTCTGCTTGAGTCACCTAGGTGGCACAAGCGGTAGTGTGAGCGGGGTACCTATCAATACTAGGTACCTGCCTCCCCACCCCAAAAAAATAACATGCCAAATGTGGCGTAGAAGGGGTTGAGGAGTGCTTAAAGTGGTACTTTCACTTTTGGGTGGAACTCGGCTTTAAAGCAGAGGTCCGCGCTTCCCTGCAAAAGTTAAAAGTCAGCAGCTACACATACAGTAGCTACTGACTTTTAATAATAGGACACTTGGCTGTCCTGGAGTTCAGCGATGTCTGCACCCGCCGCCATTCTTCGGATCGGGGGTCGGGTGCAGCCACATCCCATGTGGGTAAGGGAACCCGGACGTGTAGCATTACAGCTTTATGCCGGGCACCTTACTGCGCATGCGCAAAGCTCCACTGCGCTCTGCTATTGGCCAGGCGGCTATTCCGAGCTCCCTAATGTGTGGAAAAGGACACCTGTCTAAAGACAGGTGTCCTCTTCCCCCTCTCCCCCGAAAGGTGCCAAATGTGACACCTGAAGGGGGGGGGATCCAATCAGCGGAAGTTCCACTTTTGGATGGAACTCCACTTTAAAGATCACAACAAGTTTGAAGTTAGGTTTCAGTCATTTCTAACAGCTTAGAAACACCAGCTGGTTGTTTACATTATAAGGCTGGTCTCCCAGAAACAAACATGGTGACTGTATTATGTATTTAAAAAAATTATTTCTTCACAATGCTTTTAGATACATCAGCGAACTAGTGCTTGTTGGTGTATGTAAGTTCTTTTAGGGCTTTTGTTCAGAGTATGTGTATACTTCAGTGTGCATGATCTTTCAAGACACATGTTCACTTTAAGACTGTAAATTTAAAAACTATTGTAAAGGTTAGCTTTTTAAAAAACTTTAGTTCACCTTAGTTCACTGCAAATGAACGCATGCAAAGCGACACATATTGTCCATCAATCACCTCGCCTCTCATAACGTCACAGTATATATATATATATATATATATATATATATATATATATATACAAAAGTGAGTACAACCCTCACCTTTTTATAAATATTTATTATATCTTTTCATGTGACAATACAGCTTGTATAACAGTGTATATTTGCTGTTATAGTGAGTACACCCCTAAGTGAAAATGTCCAAATTGGGCCCAAAGTGTCAATATTTTGTGTGGCCGCCGTTATTTTCCAGCACTGCCTTAACCCTCTAGGGCAAGGATTTCACCAGAGCTTCACAGGTTGCCACTGGAGTCCTCTTCCACTCCATGACGACATCAGGGAGCTGGTGGACGTTAGAGACCTTGCGCTCCTCCACCTTCCGTTTGAGGATGCCCCACAGATGTTCAATAGGGTTTAAGTCTGGAGACATGCTTGGCCACTCCATCACCTTTACCCTCAGCTTCTTTAGAAAGGCAGTGGTCGTCTTGAAGGTGTGTTTGGGGTCATTATTTTGTTGGAATACTGCCCTGCAGCCCAGTCTCCCAAGGGAGGGGATCATGCTCTGCTTCAGTAAATCAGTTGGCATTCATGGTTCCCTCAAGGAACTGTAGCTCCCCAGTGCTGGCAGCACTCATGCAGCCCCAGACCATGACACTCCCACCACCATGTTTGACTGTAGGCAAGACACACTTGTCTTTGTACTCCTCACCTGGTTGCCACCACACACGCTTGACACCATCTGAACCAAATAAGTTTATCTTGGTCTCATCAGACCACAGGACATGGTTCCAGTAATCCATGTCCTTAGTCTTTTTGTCTTCAGCAAACTGTTTGCAGGCTTTCTTGTGCAACATCTTTAGAAAAGGCTTCTTTCTGGGATGCCAGCCATGCAGACCAATTTGATGCAGTGTGTGGTGTATGGTCTGAGCATTGACAGGCTGTCCCTCCACCCCTTCAACCTCTGCAGCAATGCTGGCAGAACTCATACATCTATTTCCCAAAGACAACCTCTGGATATAATGCTGAGCACGTGCATTCATCTTCTTTGGTCGACCATGGTGAGGCCTGTTCTGAGTGGAACTTGTCCTGTTAAACCGCTGTATGGTCTTGGCCACCATGCTGCAGCTCAGTTTCAGGGTCTTGGCAATCTTCTTATAGCCTAGGCCATCTTTATGTAGAGCAACAATTCTTTTTTTCAGATTCTCAGAGAGTTCTTTGCCATGAGGTTCCATGTTGAACACTTGTAACGCTAACAAGTCACATGACACCGGGGAGGGAAAATAGCTAGTTGGGCCCAATTTGGACATTTTCACTTAGGGGTGTACTCACTTTTGTTGCCAGCGGTTTAGACATTAATGGCTGTGTGTTGAGTTATTTGGGGACAGCAAATTTACACTGTTATACAAGCTGTGCACTCACTACTTTACATTGTAGCAAAGTGTCATTTCTTCAGTGTTGTCACATGAAAAGATAGAATAAAATATTTGCAAAAATGTGATGGGTGTACTCACTTTTATTACATAGTTAGTCAGGTTGAAAAAAGACACAAGTCCATCTAGTTCAACCAGTAAAAAAATGAAAAAATATATATAACCATACAATCCCATATACACAATTTTTCACCCACAATTGATTCAGAGGAAGGCAAAAAACTCCAGCAAAGCAATTTGCTATAGTGGAGGAAAAAAAAATCCTTCCTGATCCCCCGAGAGGCAATCGGATTTTCCCTGGATCAACTTTACCTAAAAATGTTAGTACCCAGTTATATTATTTACATTAAGGAAAGAATCCAGGACTTTTTTAAAGCTATCTACTGTGCTGGCCAAAACCACCTCTGGAGGGAGTCTATTTCACATTTTCACAGCTCTAACTATGAAGAAACCTTTCCGTATTTGGAAATGAAATCTTTTTTCCTCTAGACGTAAAGAGTGCCCCCTTGTCCTTTGTGATGACCTTAAAGTGAATAACTCAACACCAAGTTCACTATATGGACCACGTATGTATTTGTACATGTTGATCATATTCCCCCTTAATATCCTCATTTCAAGAGAGAATAAAGTCAGTTTCTCTAATCTTTCCTTATAGCTGAGCTCCTCCATGCCTCTTATTAGTTCGGTTGCCCTTCTCTGCACTTTCTCCAGTTCCCCGATATGCTTTTTGAGAACTGGTGCCCAAAACTGAAATGCATATTCCAGCTGAGGTCTTACTAATGATTTGTACAGTGGCAAAATTATATTTTTCTCTCTGAAGTCTATACCTCTCTTAATATAAGAAAGGATTTTGCTCGCTTTGGAAACTGCAGCTTGGCATTTCCTGCCATTATTAACTTTATAATCTACCAAAACCCCCAGATCCTTCTCCACTATGGATTCCCCAGTTGTACTCCCCCTAGTATGTATGATGCATGCATATTCTTAGCCCCCAAGTGCATAACTTTACATTTATCAACATCAAACCTCATTTGCCTCATAGTCGCCCAATTAAACAGTGCATTGAGGTCTACTTGTAAGTTGGAGACATCCTGCAAGGAAGTTATTCCACTGCATAGCTTGGTGTCATCTGCAAACACTGAAATTTTACTTCTAATCCCAGACCCTATATCATTTATAAATATATTGAAAAGTAAGGATCCCAACACTGAACCTTTGGGTACACCACTGATACCTTTAGACCATTCAGAGTAAGAATCATTAACCACTACTGTCTGAATTCTGCCTTTTAGCCAGTTTTCTATCCATTTACATACATCTTTCCAAGCCTGTAGACTTTTGTGAGATACTGTATATATATATATATATATATATACACACACACACACACACTGTATATGTATAAAAAGAGAGAGCATTATTCTGTATATATACATATATATGCGGAATGGACATAAATCCTTGTTACATTTATATATGGTATGATATTGTACATTAGATGCAACTAATGTTGAAATGAGAAAAAAAAATCTTTTCATGGTTGTACCTGTAATTATTTTCCAATAATTAAAAATGATAAAAATATAAGCCAGTATAGGTCCTCAAATTTAGTCCATTAGGCTAAAGCAGCACTATTCCGTGTATAATACACAGACAGATCCTATTGACCTGAGATAAAAGCACACCATGAATATTGTTCAAGTAATTGGATGGCAGTGTCCTGAAAATCCACCCAGTGTAAAATCCTCCAAACCAATAAAAACTCAGGTCACAGTTCATCTGAAGATTCATGCAGATGTATGGGGAGACCACGTTCACCACACCTCGTCATCCCGCACCCTTAAGAATTGCACTCACCAGAAATATATCAATAGATCTCCTTTGTATACAAAAACTTGTGTGTGCAGCCAGGGAAACATCTCCATGGATATCCCGATTGGATCACCTGGATCAATGGTGTATGGTTGCTCTTC
>BLSH010469704.1:2324133-2334380 GCA_018402905.1 Glandirana rugosa
TCAATGTGTTTGTTAATTTTATGTACGGGTTGCATGACCCTAGTAGCAGGTGTAGGGTCGGCCAGCCAGAGATAACCAAGTCACTGTAGGCGGACATCTATTTCATGCGCCCGACCCCTAATGTACATGCAGGGTGCTGGACGCATTGATTTCAATTGGGGTTTTTTTTTGGCACATGAATAGAGCCTGAGGCTCTAATTGGCTTCAAAAAAGGGTGGGCTCGGGGCGCAGAGCACTGCATCCTGAGCCCACAAAGTTGTGTGACATAGCAAATTAATATTCGATAATGTCTTCTTGCTTCTCCTCCCGGCTAATCAGGAAGCAGGTCCTGAGACCCTATTGGCCAGGGAGTCTTAGAACTCCCGGCCAATCGGGTCTCAGGACCCGCTTCCTGTTTGGCCGGGAGGAGAAGCAACGGCCCCGTCAGCAACAACCTCTTCCCGGAGCCCTACCCCGGATTCAGCTCACCATCACTCTACTCCCCGAACCTGTACTGCAGCACCGCAGCATAAGGTAAGGCCATGGATTGCGCGTCCGGGGGGGGGGGGTGTAGTGTGAGTGCTGTCCCTCCCACTATATTGAGCACCAGCCGCCACTGCTTTTGACCTACTGTAGTGTGTGCAGTGACCAGCATATAAATTGAATAACAGAGAACAGACTAATGATTGCACATGTATATTTCAAAACTGTTTTATTGTTACATTAGCCACATAAACAAATCCTATTACTTGTCATGTACTGTGAGGTTTTATGCTTGTTGCATAGGTTGTTTCTGATAAAGGCACCAGCATATAAGGCTTCTAAACCCACAGCAAAATGGTTGCTGGCAAAGGGTGCCAACTGCCAAATCACAGGAGGTGTCCTGAAGGTGGCTTAATAGCTTTACTGTGTGGGGGCTGGTAATTGCAGTGATATATGCAAATCAGTATTATTACTATTTGGAAAGGCAGATACTACCTGCTTTCCTGGCAATTACTTACCAGCTGGAGATTTACTTTTAAGCTTGAATAAATGAAAGGTCCTGTAGACTACTAGGTGACAGCTGTTAAAGTATTTGTACCATGTGTTGCATTCTATAGCCAGAACTTAAGGGTTCTTTTGCTACAAGGGGGAGAGGTTTTCTGAATCATCTGGCAGTTTGATGCGGGGAATTGGTGGATGACTTACTTAGATTATAATGCTATAAGTGCTTAAAGTGTGTCAATGATCAACATTTAAAATCATATAATTATTTAAACATTGCATTTGAATTATTTCTAGCCTGCTCCTTATAATCCGAATGATCTTGACGTTTGTAAACTTTGTGAAGATCCCCACACATTTACTTCCTTGATTTCTGGCATGCATTTACTATGCCCTGTAATTAGGCACTGCTGTGTCACTGAATTCAGAGAACCTTCCTTCTAAAGAACAGAGGTGATGAGAGGAGGAGCTCCAGAAGGCAGAAACAGTACAGGAATCACAGCTTGCAGTGAGCAAGATACCATGGGATATGTAGTCCTGAGCAATCAAAATTAAAAAGCAGAGGAATATAGTATGCAGGGAATCCAGGAAGTTGTGGAAAGAGATGACACGCAGACAGGCAGTGCTTGCAGCACGAAAGGAGATTTTTCAAGTAAGCATATATTAGATTGTCAAAAATACCTACTGACTGTATTGCTATTACAATGCTGATGTTACAAAGTGAATACTGTATGCTGTGACCATAGAACTCCTTTAAGAATTGAAATTGTTTTTGACATGTACTGGTTCTGGCACTGATATGGCACAGGAATGCTCTGTAGAAAGTCCAGGCAATACACATCTACTTTGCTGGAGCCTGGCAATTATTTGTCAATGAACAGATATTTCTTGTGGTAATTAGTGTAAAATTAAAGACATTACAAACGTCTCCCAGATGGCTTGTCACAAAATAGATTTCTCTCTTCATTTAACTGAATACAACACTAGGCACTAATGTTTATCAGTACAGATAAGACAGATGCTGGTGCCAGCTGGTGAGTTAAGGATAGACTGGTTTCTGTAGTCACCATTCCGACTGCCATGTTTTATTTTGAACTCAGCATCAGGCACGGATTGGCTACAATTCATTTCTCAGTTTGAATATATTTAGAGGTCTCGGAAAACAGCTGCACTATGGATCCTTTGCATTTTGCTGCTTTAACAGAAAGTAGTTGATGTACGATGTCAACAGGTCATCCATTTTGTAGCCCTGCAGGATAACAATTAGCATATTATTAACAAGTAAAAACAGAAAGAATCTCTTTCAGAAGCAGTGACAATTCCTCCTCAACACTCTTCAGAGCATTCACACACTACACAGTTTAATGGAATAAGCAGAATGATGCAAGATAAGAAAAGAGCGTAGAAAGGGTTGGCGTTAAATAAAGATATAAGATATTATCATTACAAATAGGAAAACAAGTCCTCTAAAGATGCACCAACAACAACAAAACACTACAACATTATCAAATAAAAATGTTATAAACTTGAGTGATTGGGACCTGAAAAACAATATATATAACAACAAAATCAACAAATGCTGATAAGAGCATAAAGTGTAAGTAAATTGTAAAAAATGAACTTCTTATATTTGCATCCTTTTGGTCTGTTAAATATACAATTGAAAGTGTTTTGGTATAACTGTTCTATAAGTGCAAAAAAAACCAAAAAAAAAAAAACTTTTGATCTTGCAAGAAGTCCTGACTATTGACTATAGAATACCACCCTCCTATGTTAAGGAGAAGAGGAGAGTTGGAGTTGTTCTGTTGTCCTCTTCTAGATTGATAGTGCAGTATGGTGAGTAAGTATTGTCCTCCTAGGACAGCAAGTATATTACTGTCAGGATCTCTGGACTAAATAAAGGGAATAAAATGAAAAATGAAAACCATTGCAGCTAGCACGTCAAAAGTTTGGTAAGCTGCAGTATATTGAAGTTTTTCTTGCGTTTAGATACACTTAAAATAAAGGTGACCTGATAGTCTACTCTGAGGATTCTCTTTTTTTGTCCTAAGTCAAAAGGATTGAATTCCATTGCACAGATCTCTACAGACAGATATAGCAATGGAAATTTCATACTAGTGCCTCCTAAATGACTTGAATTGATTACTGGACACTGAACTCTATACAAGTAGAATTCCAAAATCTATACACCAGTACATCTCTGTGTGGGATTTAGTGTAGAATAGATAGACAAGTAGAACTGCCAATAGATCGCCTGCTCACAATGCTACATCTCTGGTTGTGTACACAAGCAAATTTAAAGTGGTGAGACTTTTGAGCCTAGCATATTTGGTATATGATGCTGATCTACATCTGCCAAGACTGTTTCATTCGGTCCTATCACACTTTTTCTCAGTGGAAAGTGCTACAAGCTTTGTATTGGTAATTATTTTACAGAGACAGGATGTATACATACCAATGAAGTCTCACACAGGATCTTGTTGTCTCGCACAAGGCTTCCAGTTGTCATCTGGAAGTATGTATTACCACTGTTCCAGCGAGAAATCTTGTTCAAAGGGTGATTGGCCAGCAACTCCTGGTGGACAAGACAAAGATGTTAGATACCAATATGACCATAAACAGAGCATGGGCATTAGGAATGTTAACATAACACTTGTAGTTCATCCTTGTTGTGGTTTGAAAGCAAGCTGTTGTAGCACTATGTCATATGGGGGGAGTTTTACTAAAATGGGTGCACACAAAAACTGGTGAAGCTGTGCACAGTAACCAATCAGTCTCTAGGTTTTATTGGCAAAGCTTAAAGTGTTCTTAACCACTTCAACCCCAGAAGGATTTACCCCCTTACTGAACAGAGCACTTTTTGCGATTCGGCACTGCGTTGTTTAACTGACAATTGCATGGTCACGCAATGTTGTACCCAAATTAAATTGATGTCCTTTTTTTCCCCACATATAGAGTTTTCTTTTGGTGGTATTTGCTCACCTCTGTGGTTTTTAATTTTACGCTATAAACAAACAAAGTGCGACAATATTGAAAAAAAAACCCAATACTTTTTTACTTTTTGCTATGAGTTGTCCTGCGATTTGGGACTGCAAAGTCGCATGACAAGTCGTTTCCCATTATTTCCAATGAGTAGCATTCATATCTGTATGGCTTTCAAGTCATGCCGACTTCAAAGTAGTCGCTGCATTACTTTGGTCCAACTTTGATGCAACTTGAGGTCCATAGACTTCAATGTTAAACCCTCAAAGTTTTATGCAAATCACACCTGAAAAATATAGATGCGATTTCTGTACTACTTCTGTACAACTTTGTAATATGTTTTCATTGAGCCAAAGTCAGACCAAAGTTGTACTGATCCCAAAATTGCTGTAAAATTGCAGCAAAAAAATCACGGTAAAATCGGGTCGCACAAGTGTGAAAGGGGCTTACATATCCAAAAAAAAAATATATAAAAAAACAAATTTATTCATCAGTTTAGGCCGATATACAGTATCTCACAAAAGTGAGTACACCCCTAACATTTTTGTAAATATTTTATTATACCTTTCCATATGACAACACTGAAGAAATTACACTTTGCTACAATGTAAAGTAGTGAGTGTACAGCTTGTATAACAGTGTAAATTTGCTGTCTCCTCAAAATAACTCAACACACAGCCATTAATGTCTAAACTGCTGGCAACAAAAGTTAGTACACCCCTACGTGAAAATGTCCAAATTGGGCCCAATTAGCAATTTTCCCTCCCTGGTGTCATGTGGCTCGTTAGTGTTATAAGGTCTCAGGTGTGAATGGGGAGCAGGTATGTTAAATTTGGTGTTATCGCTCTCACTCTCTCATACTGGTCACTGGAAGCTCAACATGCATCTCATGGCAAAGAACTCTGTGAGAATCTGAAAAAATTAATTGTTGCTCTACATAAAAATGGCCTAGGCTATAAGAAGATTGCCAAGACCCTGAAACAGAGCTGCAGCATGGTGGTTAAGACCATACAGCGGTTTAACAGGACAGGTTCCACTCAGAGCAGGCCTTGCCATGGTCGACCAAAGAAGTTGAGTGCACGTGCTCAGCGTCATATCCAGAGGTTGTCTTTGGGAAATAAACATATGAGTGCTGCCAGCATTGCTGCAGAAGTTGAATGGGTGGGGGGGTCAGCTTGTCAGTGCTCAGACCATACGCCGCACACTGCATCAAATTGGTCTGCATGGCTGTCATGCCAGAAGGAAGCCTCCTCTAAAAATGATGCACAAGAAAGCCCGCAAACAGTTTGCGGAAGACAAGCAGACTAAGAACATGGATTACTGGAACCACGTCCTGTGGTCTGATGAGACCAAGATAAACTTATTTGGTTCAGATGGTGTCAAGCGTGTGTGGCGGCAACCAGGTGAGGAGTACAAAGACAAGTGTGTGTTGCCTACAGTCAAGCATGGTGGTGTGAGTGTCATGGTCTGGGGCTGCATGAGTGCTGCCGACACTGGGGAGCTACAGTTCATTGAGGGAACCATGAATGCCAACATGTTCTGTGACATACTGAAGCAGAGCATGATCCCCTCCTGTTGGAGACTGGGCCGCAAGGCAGTATTCCAACATGATAATGACCCCAACACACACTTCTAAGACGACCACTGCTTTGCTAAAGAAGCTGAGGGTAAAGGCAATGAACTGGCCAAGCATGTCTCCAGACCTAAACCCTATTGAGCATCTGTGAGGCATCCTCAAACGGAAGGTGGAGGAGCAAAGGTCTCTAACATCCACCAGCTCTGTGATGTCATCATGGAGGAGTGGAAGAGGACTTCAGTGGCAACCTGGGAAACTCAAAAGGCAGTGCTGGAAAATAATGGTGGCCACACAAAATACTGACACTTTGAGCCCAATTTGGACATTTTCACTTAGGGGTGTACTCACTTTTGTTGCCAGCGGTTTAGACATTAATGGCTGTGTGTTGAGTTATTTTGAAGGGACAAAAAATTTATACTGTTATACAACCTGTACACTCACTACTTTACATTGTAGCAAAGTGTCATTTCTTCAGTGTTGTCACATGAAAAGATAGAATAAAATATTTACAAAAATGTGAGGGGTGTACTCACTTTTGTGAGATACTGTATATTCTTTCTCATATTTTTGATAAATAAAATCGCAAAAAGCGTTTATTGATTGGTTTGCGCAAAAGTTATCGGGTCTACAAATCATGAGAATTAATTTATGCCGTTTTTCATTTTTTTTTACTGGTAATGGCGGCGATCTGCGATTTTTATCGGGACTGCAATATTGCGGTGGACAGATCAGACATTTTTGACACTTTTTTTGGATCATTGACATTTATATAGCAATCAGATCGAAAAAAGGCCACTGATTACTGTATAAATGTCACTGGCAGGGAAAGGGTTAACACTAAGGGGGCGATCAAGGGGTTAAGTGTGTTCCCTCACTGTGCTCTAACTGTGTGGGGGCTGGGCTCGCAGGGGCATGACAGAACTAACTAATCCCGAGTACAGGGATCAGTAGATCACTGTCATGCCACCTGTCAGAATGGGGAATCATCATGTTTACATTGGCAGTTCCCAGTCCTTCCTCTGTAGATGGCGATCGCGGGTCGCCGGTGGACATCAAGTACGCCCGACCTGCGGCCACACTCACGCATCATGCGGTGGGCATGAGAGCGCGGCGGCGAGCGCCTGGCCGCAACTGCAGCTGCGAGCGCCTGGCAGAATTTATGATTTCTTGGCCATTTTTCAGACAATATGAATGATAACACAAAAACATTTCTTTCACTGATGCTTCGTGTTTGCCCGGAGCCATTTATTATCAGTCAACTGTGTTTATTCTTTTTAAATCATAATTACAACAGAAACTAGCCAAATGACCCTGATCAAAAGCTTACATACCCTGGTGATTTTGGCCTGATAACATGCACACAAGTTGACACAAAGGGGTTTGAATGGCTATTAAAGGTAACAATCCTCACCTGTGATCTGTTTGTTTGTAATTAGTGTGTGTGTATAAAAGGTCAATGAGTTTCTGGACTCCTGACAGACCCTTGCATCCTTCATCCAGTGCTGCACTGACGTTTCTGGATTCTAAGTCATGGGGAAAGCAAAAGTATTGTCAAAGGATCTGCGGGAAAAGGTAGTTGAACTGTATAAAATAGGAAATGGATATAAAAAGATATCCAAGGAATTGAAACTGCCAATCAGCAGTGCTCAAACGCTAATCAAGAAGTGGAAAATGGGGGGTTCTGTTGAAACCAAACCCTGGTCAGGTAGACCAACTAAAATTTCAGCCACAACTGCCAGGAAAATTGTTCAGGATGCAAAGAAAAACCCACAAATAACTTCAGGTGAAATACAGGACTCTCTGAAAACATGTGATGTGGCTGTTTCAAGATGCACAATAAGGGGGCACTTGAAGAAAGATGGGCTGCATGGTCGCGTCACCAGAAGAAAGCCATTACTACGCAAATGCCACAAAGTATCCCGCTTACAATATGCCAAACAGCACAGACACAAGCCTCAAACCTTCTGGCACAAAGTAATTTGGAGTGATGAGACCAAAATTGAGCTTTTTGGCCCCAACCATAAACGCTACATTTGGAGAGAGTCAACAAGGTCTATGATGCCTACTGTGAAACACGGAGGTGGATTGCTGATGTTTTGGGGATGTGAGAGCTGCAAAGGCACAGGGAATTTGGTCAAAATTGATGGCAAGAGGAATGCAGTATGTTATCAAAAGATCCTGGTGGAACATTTGCATTCATCAGCCAGGAAGCTGCACATGGGATGTAAAATCAACGGACTGATTCAGTGAGGGGGTCCCACCACCAACAACCACTGCGCTCACCTCATGTGGAGACCCCAGTTCTACTAGAGGGTCACAAACACAGGTAACCTCCACAGGGTTAATATTCTCTAAGGTAGAGATCTTCAGGGATTCCCTCCCCAACCTCGAATACAGTGTCCCGTACAATATCAAGATCCGTCCCGATTTTTATATACCAATCATGATGGATGAGAAAAATATTGTACTAAGTGCAGACTGTAAGTACACTAAACTTTCTTTATTAAATCAGAAATCTACTCACAAGACTGTGACTTGTTCAGACATATACAGGTTGGAGACCGGCGGCTCGTCGGAGGCAAAAGATCCAAAGAAGATCGGTGCAGACAATCGAGCGGGTCTCCTCTCCCTAGCAGCAGCGGGTGACATCATCAGCAAGTCCTTCCCCCGTACGCGTTACGGCATTAGCGTGCCTTCCTCGGCAGGGCGGGGCTTGCCGAGACATGTCACTAAGCTGAGTTTATACGAACCGGTCGTCAAGGAAACACACACAAAGGCCGTCGTGAACACTAATCAGCTGACACACGAGACAGGCCTGACTAGTACGATCCTGCACCTCCTAAATCACACCATAACAGGCCATGTCAGGATCGCTGTTTAATCGGCCAATATCCATTTAAAATAAACTGTAAGATCATTTACAATTAATATTTTAAAAACCGTCTCCCGCTACTGCTATTGCATAAAAAGGCTAATTAAAGGGCAATTGGCCCCTATAGACAGATATACAGTAAAACCAATCAATAGATAGACAAAAATTATAAAAGTCATTACTTGTTAGAAATAAAACAATTCAAATCAAAATCTACATTAAGACCCAGGGGTCGCATAACCTGGGTCTCAAATATCCAGTAAGACTCTCTTTGAGTCAGGGATCTGATGAAATTCCCCCCTCTCCAATGCCTGTTGACCTTCTCAGTCCCCCAGAACTTCAACTGTCTAGGGTCACGATTGTGAAAGTCCCTAAAATGTCGAGACACATTATGGGAGGGATCACCTTTCTTAATATTAGCGACATGCTCACCATTTCTGACAGCTAAAGTCCTGGAGGTTCTACCCACATACTGTAGGCCACAGCTGCATTCCAGCATATAGACTACCCCTTCTGTCTGGCAAGTAATGAGATTCTTAATTTTATAGGTTTTGTTTGTAGTGTGAGCTTGAAACTCTTTACATTTGATTCCCCCCCTTAGAAAACCATTTCCCCGGCCAGATGTGCTGGCGGCTGAGATAATCTGCCTTCCAGTTCTCTACTCCCGGGATATGAACTGGCACATGTCCCTCTGCTCAGACTAGTATGTGGTACACCTCTTTCTGAGCTGAACGACTTCTGGTACCACCCTGGTGGTTTATATAGGCCACTGCAGTGGCATTGTCAGACTGAACCCTGATAGGGCAGTCCTGAAGATCTAACATCCAGGACCGTAGGGCCAGATGTACTGCCTGCAACTCTAAGATATTGATGAACAGGGTCTGTTCTATCCTTGACCATCTCCCCTGAGCCGTGAGCCCCTCTAGGGTCGCTCCCCAGCCCGAGAGACTGCCGTCTGTGGTCAGTACTCTCCAAGACATCGGGAGGAAGAATCTTCCCTTTTTCAGGTTCTGATCCTGCAACCACCAGCTTAGGCTTAAGCGTGCCCAGGGAGATAAGAACATGGGATAAACTAGGGCTTGCTCTCTCCTGTTCCAAGCAGACAAGATGTCTTGTTGTATAGGCCTGGAATGGAACTGGGCATAGGGCACTGCCTCGAAGGAGTTCACCATCCTTCCTAGAAGACTCATACAGAGCTGAATGGAGGGTTGTCTGGTGCCCCTTATCTGACGTACCTGATTCTTCAGGGCACAGATCCTTACGGGTGGTAAAAATACCTTTACCCGGACCATATCTAGGATCAAACCTGACTGGTCTCAAGGCTGACTTTTTGGTATTTATGACCCAGCCCAAGCTTTTTAAATACCGCATTGTGCAGGCTACACTGTGTTCCAGGGTCTGTAGTAAGTAGTGTTGAGCGAACCCGGACTGTAACGTTCGGGTCCGTACCGAACTTTCGGGTGTCCGTGGCACGGACCCGGACATTTCAAAAATCGTTCGGGTTCGGTCCGGGGTTCTGCTATTTTACTCCACGTGTTGAGAAGCTGCAGGGCAGCCAATCAACAAGTGTTTCACTGGTTTGCCCTTAGAAGCCATCACAGCCATGCCTACTAATGGCATGGCTGTGATTGGCCGGTGCATCATGTGACCCAGCCTCTTTATAAGCTGGAGTCACAGTGCTGCAGTCACATGCTCCTTGGGTTAGTGTAGGGAAAGATAGCTGAATGCGTGAGGGACAGATTTGAGACATTTTAAGACCTGATCCTGCATCCTGAGATAGATTACTTTACTACTGCTGTCTGTGCTGTTGCTCTGAGGACAGATAGCAAAGGGATGTGATTGGGTTCCTCGTAC
>BLSH010469704.1:2335607-2357550 GCA_018402905.1 Glandirana rugosa
TGTAGGGCACTTGCCCTAGTTTGAAGATGATTTTAGAACAGTTATATGGCTTCTACCGTTAATTAATACTTTTCAGACACAGTTTGAAGATGAACCACATTCATCTCCATTTTTGCATTTTTTATGTTTTTATTTTTTTAAAAATATTTAAAGTTATTTCCCTGTCCCCATTTTTTTGTAGGGCACTTGCCCTACCCTTACCCCCATTTTACTTCCTTTTGCAGCCCTCTGGGGCTTTCCAGGACTTTCCTACAGCCATTTTTGTGCCTAAAAGTTCGGGTCCCCATTGATTTCAATGGGGTTCGTTGTCTGTGCGATCGTTCGGGTTCCGTCCGGACCCGGACCCGGACTTTGTCCCGAAGTTCGGACGGACCAGCAGAACCCGAACGTCCAGGTGTTCGCTCAACTCTAGTAGTAAGTGATCTCTGAGCAGGAGGTCATCCAGGTATCCGAGCACCAAGATCCCCTGGGCCCTTAAATGACCCAGTATAGGTGCTAGGATTTTTGTAAACAACCGGGGTGCTGTGGCAAGCCCGAAGTGCAGTGCCACAAACTGGAAGTGATGTTCCTCTACTGCAAATCGCAGGAACCTCTGGTGAGGTTGAAAGATAGGTACGTGTAAATACGCATCCTTGATATTGATGGAGTCTAAGAAGTATCCCATCTGGAGTGAGGCTACTACTGAGCGGACTGACTCCATCCGAAAGGACTGGATTAACAGATGTTGTTTCAGGGATCTTAGATCCAAAATGGGCCTTGTGTCCCCGTTTGGTTTTTGAACCGTGAACAGGTTAGAATAAAACCCTGCGTCCCTTTCGGATACAGGACCCTGTATTATCACTCCCTGATGCACTAAATGCTCTAGTGCCTGAAACAATAAGTTTCTCTTTGGAGGATCTGAGGGAGCGCTGGATTTTAGCAACCTCTGAGGAGGAACCCTCCGTAATTCCAGCTTGTAACCACGGGACACTGTTGAGGTGACCCACTTGTCCTGAACCACTGTTCTCCAAATGTCTGCAAAGTGCAGCAGCCTTCCCCCCACCCAATAGAGTGGGGCATCCACTCAAAAGGAGGGCTTGGTGCCAGGTTTATAAGAGTTTTGGACCCAGGGTTTTTTCTGGCCCTGTGGCTTGCCCCTGGCTCTAGTGCCTTGTTGGCGGTGGAACTGCCTTAGTGCTGAGACACTTGAGGAAGCAGTCCCTGAGGTTTTAAACGAGGGACGCCTGGTCCTTCTCTTTACAGGATGTAGAGCGCTCTTCCCTCCGGAAATCTTTTGGATATATTTGTTCAAATCATCACCAAACGTTCCCTATGAAAGGGGAATCCTGCCAATAACTTCTTACAAGGAAGCTTGGCTGAGCAGTTTTTAAGCCATAGAAGTCTGCACATGTGCACAGACAAGAGAGCCATATGAGAGACTTGCTCTATAGAATCCTTTAAGGCATCTACAACAAAACACAGTGTTCGAGGAATATCTGTCCTGTTGTCAGCAAGATCATCCTCCTGTCAGGCCGTCTGACCTGATCCTTCAAGAACTGGCAGACTCCAATTGCTGTGGCAGCTGGCTGAATGGCTGAACTGGCCAAAGAAAAGGAAGCCTTTAATAATGTCTTCAGTTTCTTGTCAACAGGGTCTTTCAAATCTTGTGCGCTATCCATTGAACAAGTTAAGTTCTTGTTTAAGGAAGAGACTGCGCATATACGGCTGGCATGCTCTATTTCTTAATGAACTTTTCCTCCATGGGATATAAAAGGGAAACCTCTTAGGAGGCACAAAAATCCTATCAGGATGTTCCTAATCAGCATACACTGCCTGTTCCAACAGTGGGTGCAGGGGGAAAGCCTGTGCAGCCTGAGGAGGCTTCAGGGACCCCAAAGAGGACAAGGGAGGCTCAGAAAGCTCTGCAGGAGGTAACTTAAAGGCAGAACAAACCATCTCGGTAAGAGTATGGATCAAAATCCTCTGCGACTGAGAGGCTGATACCAACTGGACATCTTCTGATCCAGATTCCTCAGAAGTAGACTCATCTGCCGGACCAACTCCTAAGTCCTTAGCATCTATCTCTTCCCCTTCCACAACCCATTCCTGCTCCAAATCAGGTGGCTCCGGGGAGGGGGATCTGTCACGCTTCTTGCCACCCTGCCGGATGATGGAGGTAATCATGCCAGCAATCCTGTGCTCTAACACGGCTAGGGCTAAGGACAGTTCATCCCTGGTGATAAAGGGTGAAGCAACAGCGTTGACTGTAGGCACAATACCAGACAGGTGCAGCGGCTCAGATTGCTCAGAAGCCACTGGTCTTTCACGGGATACAACACTAGGGATTTGACTAGGCTCCTCAGGAGCTATTGACGACATAGATGTGCCCTTCCCTCAAGTGTTAGTCCCGCTCCTCTTTTTTGACGACATTTGTAAGGCACAAAAAGGGAGTTTAGTATTCACCACAGAAGGGAGACCCTTTAATAGGGCTCACCAAGCCCCTATGGAACAATCCTGCTAAGCACCATAGCCTGCCAAGCAGCACCTGGTGACTCACGTGACCTGGGTAAGGAGAAATGAACTGCTGAAAATGCCTGATTCAGAGCCTGCTCTGTGCCCCACAGCTATCCCATGGGAGCACTGCATGCTTGGTATACACAGGTTCTCTACATGAAAGGGCCACAAATTCCAAAACTCTTCTAGCTGAGGTGATGGCCACTGCGGTCCCGGCGAACGGGCATGGCAGTATTCGCCAATGGCGCAAATCTTTGCATGCCCAGATTTAGGTGATGACATATGTGTGGCTCCGTGTTCGCACAATGCATGTGGTGAAACCGCATCCATCATGGATGCCAACAAACTTGCAAGTATCATGCGATCATACTTTTAACAAACTTCCACATTCGTGCGCTGGCATCTATTAAGGTAAAAAAACAGCCAGACAACAAGACAAAAAAGGTACTCTGCAAACACCCACAGCTAGCCCAAAACTCCCCCCTGTAGTCACCGCACACAGGTGTCCAGCCTCTAGCTAGCTTGACTGATTGTTACAAACACTGGGGCACCCCACAATAAGTAAATAAGGGGGCTTTCACTTACCCGTCCAGGTGCAGGCCAGTCTTAGAAACTAAGAGCCCAATCTTCACCCATGACGGCGGATTTCTGTCACTTGAGTACCTTCAAGGCCTGGGTACCCCTTTTCATGTGTAGGGTTCACTCCCTTGGACCTGTACAGCACCCTGCAGGAATGCCTAAGCTCTGTGGTGTCCAGGATTCCACTACGCAGGTTCCAGCGCCCGGAGGTCGCATTACAGGCAAAACCTAGCAGGATCCTTGTGTCTTCTTTGCGAGGCTCGGGTACCATTTAACTAAGCATATAGCCTGTTTCAAATGGATCAGATCGGTCAATCCCTTTATTCATTTAAGAATCGTTTTTGGGACTAAAGACCTGGAGTTCAGAGAGCTCAAACCAACATGCCCATCCACCTTGCAGACACTGGTAAAAAAAACTGAAGTGCTTCCTGTATGGGAGGGGATATATAGGAGATCACTTCCTGCCTAAGACTTTGTCTACTAGTGTCCATTCACCTGATGAAGTTTAACCCAGTAGGTAATGAATATTAGCCTAACTCTGTGTCCTGTGATGTATGAAAAAGAAATGTCATATTCTGGCAGAAAATTAGACCTAAGTCTTTAGTGTTCTGTTCTTTTTGAATAGTTTATATTGTCTTAATACATTTTGAGGCTACTTTATTATGCCTTATACAGAATGTGCATGATATGCATCATATATATCCAGCAAAAAGAATATCTTTGTTTATAAGAGGGTAGGGTGTACACAGAACATGAATGCACACAGTAAAAGCATTTGATAATATATGGCCAAGTTACTAAAATGCAAGCTAATGCTGCCAGCAAGGATAAGTGGTTTAGACTAATTTACTTAAAAAGATTGTGCTCCGCTACAGGCTTCACCCCTTCTCCTATCCCCCAGAGTCAGCAGCACGCTACCCACAATCGTGAGTGGCTTCACATTCAGCACACTACTCTTCTGAAAAAAAAGGTGGAAAATAGCCACTCACCATAAAAGCCAAGGTTAGGTTCATTAAAACAAACCAAGTCCACCTGGTGCAAACAACTTAATGCATTTCACTCCCAAAAGGAGCTTAATCATAGAGGGTAAAGCACAGTGAGACAGTCCTCATATCCAGGTCAGACACCACACCTGCATCTCCCAGCGTGCCTCAATGAGCTGGGTGGATGATTCTTATGGTTAACTTCCCAGTAGTTTACAGTGGCCCTCAAGCCCCAACTTCACACAACAGCTTGAAGTTAGTATTCTGTGTTCAACCTCTCAGCCATAGTGAATTTAACAACAAGCAACACTGTAACAATAACCTCTAATCTCCAAGTGTATCATGCAGTATAGTCAATCACAATAAAAAAACAAAACAAATGAAACTACTACCCTAGTGTTTATTAGTAAAAACTACAACATATTATTCATTATTTTAAATTCATAATTCCAGGTAAAGGAAAAACATACATTAATACTAGATCTATGAGTATACAGTATATCTACACTTCAGTATATTCACAATTATCAAAATTCTAATCTTAACAATTGACCCAATTGCATTTATAGTTCTAGCCTACTAGATCATACAACCAGACGACCAGCTTAACCATTTCTTAGAAAATAATTAAAATCACTAGAAAAATCAAAACACATTACAGATATAGTACTAATATAGAAATCGTTTTAACACTAGAATGAAATGAGACATCCAATTCAATACTTTTATTGACAAGGCTTTATATGCAGTTAGGTACATATACAGTGCCTTGAAAAAGTATTCATACCCCTTGAAATTTTCCACATTTTGTCATGTTACAATCAAAAACGTAAATGTATTTTATTGGGATTTTATGTGATAGACCAACACAAAGTGACACATAATTGTAAAGTGGAAGGAAAATGATAAATGTTTTTCACTTTTTTTTTTTTTACAAAGTCAATACTTTGTAGAACCACCTTTCTCTGCAATTACAGCTGCAAGTCTTTTTGGGGATGTCTCTACCAGCTTTGCACATCTAGAGAGTGACATTTTTGCCCATTCTTCTTCGCAAAATAGCTCAAGCTCTGTCAGATTGGATGGAGAATGTCTGTGGACAGCAATTTTCAAGTCTTGCCACAGATTCTCAATTGGATTTAGGTCCGGACTTTCACTGGGCCATTCTAACACATGAATATGCTTTGATCTAAACCATTCCAATGTAGCTCTGGCTGTATGTTTAGGGTCGTTGTCCTGCTGTATGGTGAACCTCTGAACCAGTCTCAAGTCTTTTGCAGACTCTTACAGGTTTTATTCTAAGATTGCCCTGTATTTGGCTCTATCCATCTTCCCATCAACTCTGACCAGCTTCCCTGTCCCTGCTGAAGAAAAGCATCCCCACAACATGATGCTGCCACCACCATGTTTCACAGTGTGGATGGTGTGTTCAGGGTGATGTGCAGTGTTAGTTTTCTGCCACACATAGTATTTTGCTTTTAGGCCAAAAAGTTTAATTGGTCTCATCTGACCAGAGCACCTTCTTCCACATGTTTGCTGCGTCCCCCACATGGCTTGTCACAAACTGCAAACGGGACTTCTTATGGCTTTCTGTCAACAATGACTTTCTTCTTGCCACTCTTCCATAAAGGTCAGATTTGTGGAGTGAATTACTAATAGTTGTCCTGTGGACAGATTCTCCCACCTGAGCTGTGGGTCTCTGCAGCTCCTCCAGAGTTACAATGGGTCTCTCGGCTGCTTCTCTGATTAATGCTCTCCTTGCCCGGCCTGTCAGTTTAGGTGGACGGCCATGTCTTGGATGGTTTGCAGTTGTGCCATACTCTTTCCATTTTCAGATGATGGATTGAACAGTGCTCCATGAGATGTTCAAAGCTTGGAATATTTTTTTATAACCTAACCCTGCTTTAAACTTCTCCACAACTTTATCCCTGACTTGACTGGTGTTTTCCTTGGCCTTCATGATGCTGTTTGTTCACAAAGGTTCTCTAACACTCTCTCCTTGCCCGGCCTGTCAGTTTAGGTGGACGGCCATGTCTTGGATGGTTTGCAGTTGTGCCATACTCTTTTCATTTTCAGATGTTGGATTGAACAGAGCTCCATGAGATGTTCAAAGCTTGGAATATTTTTTTATAACCTAACCCTGCTTTAAACTTCTCCACAACTTTATCCCTGACTTGACTGGTGTTTTCATTGGCCTTCATGATGCTGTTTGTTCACAAAGGTTCTCTAACACTCTCTCCTTGCCCGGCCTGTCAGTTTAGGTGGACGGCCATGTCTTGGATGGTTTGCAGTTGTGCCATACTCTTTCCATTTTCAGATGTTGGATTGAACAGAGCTCCATGAGATGTTCAAAGCTTGGAATATTTTTTTATAACCTAACCCTGCTTTAAACTTCTCCACAACTTTATCCCTGACTTGACTGGTGTTTTCCTTGGCCTTCATGATGCTGTTTGTTCACAAAGGTTCTCTAACAAACCTCTAAGGGCTTCACAGAACAGCTGTATTCATACTGAGATTAAATTACACACAGGTGGACTCTATTTACTAATTAGGTGACTTCTGAAGACAATTGGTTCCACTAGATTTTAGTTAGGCGTGTCAGAGTAAAGGGGGCTGAATACAAATGCACCCCACACTTTTCAGATATTTATTTGTAAAAAATGTTGAAAATCATTTATCATTTTCCATCCACTTCATAATTATGTGCCACTTTGTGTTGGTCTATCACATAAAATCCCAATAAAATACATTTACATTTTTGGTTGTAACATGACAAAATGTGGAAAATTTCAAGGGGTATGAATACTTTTTCAAGGCACTGTATATTTGTACACAGGCACAATCTTCATACTTTTGGCTCTGTATGCCACCAGAATAAAATTAAAACTAAACAATCCAAATGAATATGAAGTGCAGACTTTCAGCTTTAATTCAAGGGGTTGAACATAAATATCAAGTACAAATTTTAGGAACTGCAACCATTTTTATACACAGCCCCCCATTTTTAGGGGCTCAATGGTAATTGGACAAATGAATATAATCGTAAATAAAAATGTTCATTTTTAATATTTTGTTGAGAATCCTTTACTGGCAATGACTGCCTGAAGTCTGGAACCCATGGACATTACCAAAGACTGGGCTTCCTCCTTTCCAATGCTTTGCCAGGCTCTAACTGCAGCTGTCTTCAGTTGTTCTTTGTTAGTGGGTCTTTCTGCCTTTAGTTTTGCCTACAGCAAGTGAAATGCATGCTCAATTGGGTTGAGATCAGGTGTTTGACTCTGCCATTCCACTTCTTTTCCTTCAAAAGCTCCTGGGTTGCTTTTGTATTGTGTTTTGGATCATTGTCCATCTGTATTGTGAAGCTCCGTCCAATCAACTTTGCTGCATTTGGCTGAATATGGGCTGACAGTGTCTCTCTAAACATTGCAGAATTCATCTGGCTGCTTCTGTCTTCTGTCACATCATCAATAAACACCAATGACCCAGTGCCACTGGAAGCCATGCATGTCCATGCCATCACACTGCCTCCACCATGTTTTACAGATGACATTGTGTGAATTGGATCATGAGCTGTTCCAAGCGTTCTCCACACTATTTACTTCCCGTCATTCTGGTACAGATTAATCTTAGTTCCATCTGTCCAAAGAAAGCTTTTCCAGAACTGGTCTGGCTTTTTTAGATGTTTTTTGCAAAATCGAATCTGGCATTTCTATTCTTCAGGCTTATGAATGGTTTGTACCTTGTGGTGAACCCTCTGTATTTGCTCTCGTAATGTTTCTATTGATTTTAGGCTTTGGAAATGATATGCTCACCTCCTGGAGAGTGTCCTTCATTTGTCTGGATGTTGTGAATGGGTTTTACTTTACCATAGAGAGGATCCTGCGATCATCCACCACTGTTGTCGTCCATGGATGTCCAGACCTTTTTATGTTGCTGAGCTCACCAGTGCGTTCTCGTTTTTGAAGTCTTACAATGGCATGCTTCACTTGCATGAACAGCTCCTTTGAACACACTAGGTAGGTTCACAGTAATAGATTCCAAATGCAAATACCACACTTAAAACCAACTGCAGACCTTTTACCTGCTTAATTGATGAAGAAATAACAAAGGAGTAGCGCACACCTGGTCAAGAAACAGCTTTTGATTCAATTGTCCAATAACCTTTGGTCTCTTGAAAAAAGGGGGGGGGGGTTGGCTATTCTTAAGTGCTGTAATTCCTAAACCCTTCCTCCGATTTGGATGTACATACCCTCAAATCAAACCTGAGAGTGTGTACTTTCAGGCCATATTCATTATAAAACGATAGCTTGAATATGGTTTGGTAAATACCTGAAAAAACTAAAATTGTGCCTGTGTCCAAATATATATGGACCTAACTGTATATACTTGACGACAATTAGAGGAGGAGAAAAAAAAAGTTTTTTTATATCTTCACCTAGTCATAATAATGGGAAACATCCCATTCACAATTACAAACAAATGTCACTGCCCCCACCTATAACTGGCCTTTACAGCAAGGAGCACTGAAAGGGCATACGCATGTCAAACAAAAACAAAGAATTTCCAAGCTCAACTTACCGACCAGCCCATTCAAACTTAATTACACAGTGTTATTACCTATGAAGAATGTAATAAGATATATGTGGTATATGTTGTTACATTCTTCACAGGTAATAACATATACCAAATATCATGTATTACAATTAACTTAGGCCTCATGCACACTGCTGCTGTTAAACTCACGTTTTTGTGAATTAGGGTTTTTATTTTTTTCCCTTAAACTCCCCTCTATGATTACCTATGTGTCCATGCACACATGGATGTTTTTAGCAGTTTATCAGCAGAGGAGTTTACGGGCTGTTTTCTGAACGCGGGAATTGTGACCACAAAAAACGCTGAACGCTGTTAAACGCTCATAAACACTCATAAACACTCATAAACGCACATTAACTCTAGGCACATTTAGCACTTCAGCATTTATTTCAATGGCCAGAATAAATGTATATTTTGGCCAATGAAATAAATAAACTCCCAAACTTTGTTCAGCTCTGATAAACTCACCTATACTGTTTTGAAAAAATGCAGCTTAGGTGAGTTTATAACGCTGATTTTCTCCTGTCAGGATAAACAATGTTTACAAGAAACCAGGGTGCATGAGGCCTAACTGTTTATTCTTATTGCCTGTGGACATGCAGACAACCTCATTGGAATGTCCCAGGTGGCTGCAGCAGGTGCTCCTTGTCTATGCATCGGTTTATTTCAATTAACTTAACCTTGACTTTTATGGTGAGCGGCCATTTTACCCTCTTTTTTTTTTTTTTTGGAGGACCAGTATGGACTAATTATTGTCGACAAGAATCGAATTCACTATTGTCACTAAAGTGATTGGATATTATTAGGGTATGCTATGTCTTACATTCAAACAATATTTTTAGGATACAGCAGGTAAAATAAGTATGAACATGTAACAATTTTCTAGGTAAATATATTTCTAAAGGTGCTATTGACATGAAGTTTCCACCACACGTCAGTAACAACCCATCCAATCCATGCATACAAAGAAATCTAAACAAATATGTTCAGAAATTAAGTTATGTGTAATAAAATGGAATGATACATGGAAAAACTATTAAACACGCTAACTGAAATTTATTTAATGCTTCGTACAAAATCCTTTGTTGGTAATGACAGCTTCCAGACATCTCCTATATGGAGAAACTAGTTACATACATTGCTCAGGTGTGATTTTGGCCCATTCTTCCACATAAACAGTCTTCACATCCTGAAGGTTCCGTGGGCCTCTTCTATGAACTCTGATCTTTAGTTCTTTCCATAGATTTCCTATTGGATTCAAGCCAGGTGATTGGCTGGGCCATTCTGGCAGTTTTAGTTTCTGCCTTTGAAACCAATTGTGAGTTTTCTTGGCTTTGTGTTTGGGATCATTGTCTTGCTGAAATGTCCACCCTTGTTTCATCCTCATCATCCTGGTAGGTGGCGGCAGATTTTTATCAAGAATGTCTTGGTACATTTTTCCATTCATCCTTCCTTTAATGATATGAAGTTTGCCAGTACCGTATTCTGAAAAACAGCCCCACACCATGATGTTCCCACCTCCAAACTTCACTGTTGGTATGGGGGGTGTTTTGGGGTGATGTGCAGTGCCATTTGAGCTCCAAACATGGTGTGTATTATGGCATCCAAAGAATTCAATTTTGGTCTCATCTGACCAGACTATATTCTCCCAGTATTTCACAGGCTTGTCTAAATGTTGAGCAGCAAACTTTAAACAAGCTTCAACATGCTTTTTCTTCAGCAATGGAGTCTTGCGTAGTGAGTGTGTATATAGGCCATGACGGTTGAATACATTACTTTTTCTTTGAAATAATTGACCTGCTAATTCCAGGTCTTTCTGCAGCTCTCCACAAGTGGTCCTTGGCTCTTGGACAACTCTTCTAAAATTCTTTTCACTCCTCTGTCAGAAATCTTGTGAGTGCTCACTGTAACATTCAGAAGTTTAGAAATCTTTCTGTAACCAATGCCATCAGTGTGTTTTGCAACAATAAGGTTGCAAAGGTCTTGAGAGAGCTCTTTGATTTTACCCAGAGATGTTTCTTGTGTGACGCCTTGGTAATAAGACACCTTTTTATAGGCCAGAGACTGAACCAGCTGATATTATTTTGCACTGACAAGGAGCAGGATTGCTTTCTAATTATTAATTTAATTTTTTATTGGTTTCAGCTGGTGTCTTGGCTTTGCATGCCTTTTTGCACCTCCCTTTCTTCATGTGTTCTATACTTTTTCCCTGTGTCATCCCATTTTATTACACATAACTTAATTTCTGAATGTATTTGTTTTGGGTTCTTGGTATGCATGGATTGCATGGGTTGTTACCGGCATGTGGTGAAAATTTCATGTCAATAGCACCTTTAGAAATACATTTACCTAGAAAAATGGTGACATGTTCAATACTTATTTAACCTCTGTATATTAATTGTTTTGAATTTTAGTTGTGTTGTTTTTAGCTGACAAAGATTTTTAAAGTGTGCAAGAGAATATTTTATTTATTTTATTTAATTTATCAAAGAATGGCTGCCAGGAATGCATATTACATGGCAAAGCTAAATGCATGCAAGCGCCTTGACTAATGCTGGACACAGAAAATGATCACCCTAGCTGATTGCAAGCTGCTTTGAGCATCTATTAATACTGAATATAATAACACAAATATTAATGGAGCTTTTTTTTTTTTTAAATAATGTTTTAAATAGTTTTACTATATTAAAAGGAAATAAATGTATCATATTATAAATACAATCAGTACATTTCTTATCACATGACTATCCTTTGCTTAGTATAAAAGTGTTGTAGCAGTGCACCAAATGCAAATTTTGGTGCCGAAACTGAAAATTCAGGATGCACTTGGCCGAAACCGAGACCAAAACCGAAAATGACAGTTTAAAAAATAAATATTTTTTTATATATAATTGTATTGTATTCAACTTTTTAATTAATACCATTAATTTAAATTTGGCCATTATCGGCACCTTTAGCGCAAGAAAAGCTTATGAAAAATGCATCCCTTTAAATTCTATGTATGTGTTCACACTGTTAGGAGTAAAAATAACAGCGCCACAGGCTATGTGAAACCAAACGGGGTCATAGCCCACCTTCTAGATTATATGCTACCACAACCCCAATAAATCATGAATATTTCATATTTAATTGCGCCTTACCAACCTTATATAATGTGCTAGTGCAAGAAATGCAAACATTTTTTAAAATTTACTAAAAAAATGTGTTCATAGCAAATATGAATCAAAAAGTGCTGTATGTGCAATCAAATAAATAAATAAACAGTGTTATAGTACATATATCCATCCGCTCATAATAAAAAGTGCTGCAAAAAAACAATCCATCAAAAAAATAAGTTTGTATGTGTAAGCAACACAGAAGGAATAAAAGAAAAAAGTCCCAACAGCCAAAATATGTGCTGTAATAAATGTGATTAAACTTCTCCAAAATTGCTCTTCATGCCACTGTGCATATCACACCTGATGTGATCCTTCACCATTCAATAAATGCACTCACCAAAAAAATAGGCTGGTCAAGTTATAAACCAGCAACTGTGCATATACTGATCCTCACGGTGATAATTGGCTCCACTCCAAAAAGCAGATCCTCACAGTACCCACTCTCGCAAATGTGTCCTCATACAGTACAGACCAAAAGTTTGGACACACCTTCTCATTCAGAGTTTTCTTTATTTTCATGACTATGAAAATTGTAGATTCACACTGAAGGCATCAAAACTATGAATGAACACGTGGAATTATATATATAACAAAAAAGTGTGAAACAACTGAAAATATGTCATATTCTAGATTCTTCAAAGTAGCCACCTTTTGCTTTGATTACTGCTTTGCACACTCTTGGCATTCTCTTGATGAGCTTCAAGGGGTAGTCACCTGAAATGGTTTTCACTTCACAGGTGTGCCCTGTCAGGTTTAATAAGTGTGATTTCTTGCCTTATAAATGTTGGGGATTTATTCAAAATTGAAGGCATACTGAACCAGCATGGCTACCACAGCATCTTGCAGCGGCATGCTATTCCATCCGGTTTGCGTTTAGTTGGACCATCATTTATTTTTCAACAGGACAATGACCCCAAACACACCTCCAGGCTGTGTAAGGGCTATTTGACCAAGAAGGAGAGTGATGGGGTGCTGCGCCAGATGACCTGGCCTCCACAGTCACCGGACCTGAACCCAATCGAGATGGTTTGGGGTGAGCTGGACCGCAGAGTGAAGGCAAAAGGGCCAACAAGTGCTAAGCATCTCTGGGAACTCCTTCAAGACTGTTGGAAGACCATTTCAGGTGACTACCTCTTGAAGCTCATCAAGAGAATGCCAAGAGTGTGCAAAGCAGTAATCAAAGCAAAAGGTGGCTACTTTGAAGAACCTAGAATGTGACATATTTTCAGCTGTTTCACACTTTTTTGTTATGTAGATAATTCCACATGTGTTAATTCATAGTATTGATGCCTTCAGTGTGAATCTACAATTTTCATAGTCATGAAAATAAAGAAAACTCTTTGAATGAGAAGGCGTGTCCAAACTTTTGGTCTGTACTGTACATAAACGGAGGATAGGAGAAAGAGAGCTTCCATAGCATAAAATATTTTGTTAAAACAGGGTTTTATTTAAAACAAATGATTTCCACTCACATTTTCAAAGTGTTTTCCCGACACTATGGTAAAAAGGCTCAATCATTTGCCTATTGTCTCTGGCCAGCAAGTCCGAGCTGCAAGTACAATGTTTGGTGTGCGTGGTGACGTCAGTGTCCTTGCCCCACCCATACGCATTCATTAATGTGACGTCCTCACAATGCCCAAGGCTGACTGCATGCACCACACCATCTTTATAAAGGGTTTCTACCCAATAATACTCATGCATTAATACAACTTTTAAAATATAAAATACATATAATAAAAAACATCTTAAATATCAACTTAACTTTTGATAAAATGTCTAGAAACACTATGTTTAAGTTAAAACATAATAAAAACCCCAGTCTGTTGACTTTTTATGAGATAGACAGGATTGGGGGACATTGGAGAGGGATGGATATGCTGAAAGAGTTATCAAAAAGGGAACCCAATGGATATAGGAGAGAGACATTTTGCATCCCAAAGGGTTAAACAAACATCAATTTTAACTGTTTTTTGACTAAGGGGATATTTTTGAGATTTTAATTTAAATGTTTTAATTATAATACTTGTATCTTGTATAATACTAAATCTTGTATATTTTAATTTAACTGTTTGTTGGGCACATCCACACACTGAATTGTGAATGGATATGATACTGTTTATATTTTGGCTGTTGTGGATGGTTTGGAGTAACTCCTTATATTTGCTAGTTTGTTTCCCTTTAAGATCCAATGAAGACACATAAAGGTTTGATGATGTGCGATAATGGTTTATTTTATAAAGTCTTGAGATTAGATTGTACACTAGAATACGTCAGCAGCCTGTTTGACATTTTTTTAATTATATGTATTTTATATTTTAACAGTTGTATTAATGTATGGGTATTATTGGGTAGAGACCCTTTATAAAGATGGTGCAGTCGGCCTTCCGACCCGTGAGGATGTCACATTGACGAAATGCATAGGATGGGGCAAGGACACTGACGTCACCATGCACGCCAAACATTGTACTTGCAGCTCGGACTCGCTGGCCGGAGACAATAGGCAAACGATTGAGCTGTTTTACCCTAGTGTTGGAATGACACTTTGAAAATGTGAGTGGAAATAATTTATTTTAAATAAAAGCCTGTTTTATGCCATGGAAGCTCTCTTTCTCCTATCCTCCATTTATGTATGAGGACATGTTTGTGAGATTGGATACTGTGAGGATCTGCTTTTTGGAGTGAAGCCAATTATCACTGTGAGGATCAGTATATGCAGTTGCTGGTTTATAACTTGACCAGCCTATGTTTCTGGTAAGTGCATTTATTGAATGGTGAAGGATCACATCGAGCGTGATATGTAAAGTGGCACGTAGAGTACTTTTGGAGAAGTTTAATCACATTTATTACAGCACATATTTTGGCTGTTGGGAATTTTTTCTTTCTGTGTTGCTTACACATACGGACTTATTTTTTGATGTATTATTTTTTGTAACACTTTTTATTATGAGAACATATATGTACTATAACACTTTATGTTTATCTATCTGATTGCACATACAGTACTTTATGATTCATATTTGTTATGAACATATGTTTTGTAAATTTAATATTTTTTTTTTTTGCATTTCTTGCACTAGCACTTTATATAAGGTTGGTAAAGCACAATACAGTAAGAGATATTCATGATTTATTAGGGGTGGGGTAGCATATAACCTAGAAGGTGGGCTGTGACCAGCGGTGCTCATTTGTAATAATGCCTTCACACTGATCCATTGCGCTTCTGTTATGGTGTTAAAAACCTTGCTTGCTGCATTTTTGGTCAGTTTAAAAAAAAAAATCGCACCAAAAATGCACCTCCCCAGTGCAATGCATTGAAAACGCAGCAAGAACGCATCAATAATGCACCTGTGTTACGTTTGTGATGTGGTTTTTGAGCCACATGACCTATGATAAACAGATCACAAGCACAGTAAAATCATGGTAAAACCGCAGCACAATTGCGTTAAAATTGCAGGAAAATCGTGTGCGTTTTCAGAGCCATTATCGGCACCTTTTCCTCTATCGGCAAAATGCTGAAAACACCATTTTTGGCTGATAGGTTTTGGCAGCCAAAATTTCAGTGCATCTCTAGTTGTAGGTATGAAATATCCTCATATATCAGGGTTTAGGACGTGTTAAACACATGTTAAACACATATGTTTTTTAATATGAATAAAAACACAAGTATGGCATGGGACTCCTGCTGCATTACCTGAGATTAGACGCCTCTGTACATTAGACCTTTTATTGTTAGAAACATAGAAAAGTGACGGCAGAAAAATAACTGAGTTGTCCATCGAGTCTGCCCCTTTTTATTTTTATTTATTTATTTATTTAAAAAAAAATTTTACATTTTTTTTTTTACATTAACCTTGTTGTCTGACTATAGATTTATGTTTATCCTAAGCATGTTTGAAGTAATTTACTGTTGACTGTCTCACAACCTCTGTTGGTAGTTATTTTACCTTTGTCTTTGGGTGATAAAGTGATACTCCAAGCCTGTTTATTGCAATGAGCACAATGTCAGGATATGATGGGTCGGAGCATTGCTACAAGACAGAAAAATATTACATAATTAAACCTTTACTAAATTATCTCCCCACTAATATGTCACACATCATTCAGAGCAACAATCTCTAGTTTTATGGATATAATCTTCATACTGACAGCACAATAGTACAGTTTCTGTGGTTTCTCATAGAAGGCCTGAACTAAAGGAAAGTATTTAAAAAATAAAAAAATATGTCTTCAGTAAGAGCTAATTAACATGGCAAACAATGTGATTGCGCTTACATCTCTTAAAAGTTAATTATTAATGAGCACTAAAGCGTCCATTGGGTCCTGGTCTACTTTTGTAAATGCTTCAATTACATATTAAAATATTAGAACTGTTAAAAATAAATTAACTATTAAAGCATATGTATTTTATAGTCTCAGTCAAAAATAAATACAATTACATTGACCAAGGATATTAATTGCTTTGTAATATAATTGTCAATCTGCTGTATCCTGGAGAAAACTTATTATCATAGTCCCAGCATTTAAAAGTAGTTTTCCAGGGGCATAAAATTAAACAAATAAACAGTACTCTCTCAGAAGACAATGACTCTGTAAAACCCCAGCACAACTTCAATACATAGACAAAAATTGCATGTGACACTGAGGCAGCCCATAAATGTGTCATTTCTGAATGAAAACAACTGACACTCGATGGGAATGGAAGAATCCTCCCCACTGAGCTATTCTATTCTGACAACCCCGCCGTCAGAATACACTGATCGAGTGTCAAAAATCTGACAGGGCGGTTGTACAAAATTTGATCAGTAGATCGAGTCCTGTACAATCACCCTGCCCATACATGGATCAAAATTTGGCCAGTCCCTAATGAACTGGCCAAATTTTGATCCATGTATGGCCGTCTTGAAGCTCAAAATTAGGATCATCACCAGAACAAAAACGTCTCGGGCAAAAGTCTTTATAATTATGATTGCCCCTGGAAATTAGAATGGTTGGCTACTGTATACTTTCAGTTTTATATAAGAAACAATGACTCGAGAAATAAAGAACATTTTCCAAAGATTACCAATGTTTTTCCAAACTGAATGACCATAGACTAGAAATGTAGCTGGGCCACATACATTTCTTTGTTTATGTTCAAAATTTTTGTTAGGATGCGATTTGTTTTGATCCCACAACTAGTATGTAGTGATACACCTTAGAATCCATGGTTTTCAAACACTACACTGATGATGGTCAAAAAGTCTCTATGCAGTTATATAATGCATGTTTCTCTAATATCAGGCTATGTTTGCACTATACACACCCGTTTCTTAGTGTGCACTTGGCTGTCTTGGGCGTAAAAGAATGATTTACATGGCTCTACCCACTGTCATGAAATGAGCAATAATTCTCTTATCTTTGGAATATGTGATTGAATAGGATATGTTTTAGAAAATCTTTACTGTGGTATGCCCTGATTACAGTTGTGGGCTTTCTGGTTTCTTTAGACCCATTCTCACTATAATCTGTATGTTGTAATGTCTCAACCACTCTAGTATATAAACTTCTTGGAACATATTCATTCAGGTAGTTGAATAGCCACAACAGTCTGCAGCCCCAGAAATTTCAAATGTAACCTATATTCTATATGCTCACCTTGACCTCAAAGAAGGCAGAGCCGTATGTTGGCCATCTGCAAATATGCTTTAGAAATGACACCTTCGCTTCATCCACTGTTTTCTTCTCATGTTTGTTATAAGCAGCTATGATGTTCTGTCCACAAGAAAAAAATTGTTAGTATTCTGTGAAATATATTCAGAAAAGAAGCATGGGAGCTAGATCCCAAAGTGTCTATAGACGGAAGAACATTTTATCACATTATCCATAGTACTACCATGGTAATTTACCAATGAACAGAACATGTAGTATATATACTTAAAGTACCATTTTCTATTCCGAACAGTAATGCAGCATCTGTTTAAAATGCACCCCCTGTACATTTATTTCACGGTCTTCCAGAGTGTCCTAGATGCCTCCAATCTTAAGGCATTAATACGCAAGACCTAACCTCAGAAAGGGAAGTGGGGTTTAGCCCTCTCCCTACTGTTCTTTTTTTTAAAAAAATGTTTTAATTCTTTTAAACAAAAAATAAAAATATTCATGTAACAATAGTTACAGACTGTCAACGATAGATAAACATTTCAGTGCTAAAGCACCAGCAGCCAGCATAACATAAGGATCGTCAATCTCAGGTATTACATGTATATATAAAAAATGCCACGCTGTGACCTCAAACATAAATAATCAGAGTGAATGTAAATATAAATGGTGAATTCATAAAGTCAATAATGCAATTAAACTTAACATTAAGAGGAAGTGTTCAACAACATATGTGCAAATATCAGTCCATATAAGTGAACAAATAATCTTCATTGAATGAATAAACTATAGAAAAAGTGAAATCCAAGTGAGTAGACCCGTCACCAAAACAAGTAGGTTTTTTTGTCTCACTTGGCACTGCGGGAGACATACCAAGTGTTGTGGATACCTGAAAAAGCTGGAACCACACAGATTTTTGGGAGAAGTAGGTGACTGATACAAAATGTCATGTAAAGTTTTCCAGGTTTCATGTGGACATAGAAGATGTCAGGATTGTGGTGAGTAAAGCTACATCAATAAGCACAATACAAATTCTATCTGGGCATGCACTTCTGGTAAATATATACCCTCATTTCTTGTCAAGACTGACAATGTTTGTATTACTGTCTGTGCCTATCTGTCCTGGTGACCACCACTTCCCCATTTCTGGGAGCCATGCAAGTGGAAGTATGGAAAATCTGCACAGTGAGGTCACTGACCTCAAAATAATTAGAGATCCTAACTCAGTCATGTTATCCAAAACACATTATTTTTAAATAAAAGATACTACACAAGTGTTGGTATATCTATGTTTGCTTTGATATCCTGGAAGGTTCAGCAGAAGCCCTGATAGCTAGTGAACTCTGATATATAAACAGAAGCTAGCTGCAGTTTTCATCACGTCTGGTAAACCCCCTCCCGCCTTCTGTGCCTTACTTCTGGCCACCAAATTGATGGCAGCCTTATTAAAAAAATAGAAGTTACATTCCCAAACTATTTTTCATAGCAAAACCTTTGATACAAAGGGAATGATTTAATGGCCGTGTGAAAAGTTGCATAAAAAAATAAATCACAGACCTTCTTCCACTCTTCTGGTGTACCAAGGCGCAGCAGGTACTCTGGAACTAAATCTCGCTGGATCTTATTTAGATTTGCAAGCTGGGTACGGTCGTTGTTGTACTGAACTTTGTATATCAGGCCAGCTAGATTCGCAGCGTCCTCTACAGAGCAGCGGTGGTATCCACGTAAATATTTTGGAAGCTCCTGAATATCAAATTTAGGTAGAAAATCAAAGTTATTTTAGTTTTCTCCTAATTACAACAGCCCAGCTCAGACTTTGCTGTTGGTATTACTAACCTGATGATAGTGAAATATGCAATCAGCTTTAATATCCTTTCCCGGGTTGGCATTGACCCACAACTTCCGCATAAAATACAGCTGGAAACTGGAAAATGTAGGTGCCCCTAGAGTAAGACATGATACTGTTAATCCATTTCCCTATTCTCGAAAATTAGAGACCATTTAGAGCAGGGGTGCCCAACGTTTTGAAGAGTGAGGGCCACTCAAGCAACTTGGTGACCTGTCACGGGCCACAATGGACAGAGCGGACAGATGACAGGTCCGTGTTCACTCTGCACATGCAAGAATACACATGCCCAGAAAGAAGGGACAGATCCCCTTCTGTTTTATTTAGCAGATCGGACTGGAGGTCTGCCACTCCTTAGATGTGAATGGATGGTCCGAATAGGTTGGACCAATTGTGTGAAAGGGGCCTAAGGCTGCTTTCACACTGATGCACTGCGGTTTACCCACAGCACGGGTGCAGTGCAGTGCACCTGTGGCTTTCCTTAGATGCACTTTGCCATAGACTTCTATTATATCCTGCAGGAGTGGGGCACTTTCGGAAAGCTCACCAAATCTGCAGGTCATAACAGAAGTCTATGGCTCGGTGCAGGTAATCTGCAGGTGCGCTATGCTGCATTACATAATGCACTTACTAGCACATCTTAAGCCTTGTACACACGGACCAAATATCGGCCAGTATTTCTGATTCTGTTCGGCCCATGTGTACATCAGCTTGTCTGACAACTCCTCAGTTTTTGCTTTTTTTCGTTTAGCCTGCTGGGTTGAACAAAAAAAAAAAAGAAGGGTGCACCAGGCTTTAGATGGTCACTCTTGAGCACTGCATGTGCTCCAGTGACAGCTGATAACACATCCAATGTAAATGATTTCCTAACCAGTAAACTCTCTTATTTAAACTTTGTATCAATCTTGCAAAAAAAAAAAAAACAACAAAAAAAAATAACTTTGTATCGATAAGTCAATACATGACTTTCAGAAGTGTTGGTAAGCCATGAGCTGGAGTATTGTATTACACAGATAATGGAGGTGGCATAGGTTCACACCTGACATTTTACATACTTTTACATGAAGAAGTCAAAACACTAAAAACATATGAGTTTGTTTTAGCTTTAAAGAGACCCGCTAATAACTGGGTGTATGCACAAATCAGAATATTCAGTCTTAAAATATTATAACTTATGACCACTATTTTTACTCCCTTAGTTACCATCAATTTGTCTATGCCTGACACTTAAGCTTGAGTGGCAGGGGTCAGTGGTTGCCTGAAATCTGACAGCTATTGCCCTGTCCACTGCTTGCCTTACACACTGTCTCTGAGCTCCCACGATAACAGACCTGTAGGTAAGTGAAAAATAAACAGCTTCTGTTATTTAATAGTGTTATGCACTACTAGGTGCATGAAATTATTTGAGGAGATGGAGAGCTGACATTGTAACCTCAGGGTGGTTCTACCTTCACAGGTAATGTAGAGTTGGGGAACTACAGCGCTTTAACCCTGGGCAGGCAGCTGTTAGGTAGGGCTTCCAAAGCAACTTCAGGGTGGCCCTATAAAATCATGTAACAAATCAGTGCAACCACCCTAAATATAAAATAAATACACAAATGATGCCTTATAACCCAGACTGAACTGCAGCCAACACTCTCTTGGTGTGTTCACAGCCAACCACCAAGCAAACTACCTAAAAAATATGTAAATAAGTATGGCACAACCGGTATGTGAATAAATATAACCAATTATAAATCCACCTTATTAAGTAATAATATATACGTGTGAAGTCTAGTCGTGACTCTAGCACAACTCCACAAATTATTAACACCTAAAAATAATGTAAATAATGAAAAAACAATAGTCTGATAAAAGTCTGTGAAATTGCATGTGTGCTATAAGCATTCTTCACACTTCACAGTGCTTCTGGTGCCCTACCACCAACAGGTGAAGTGTTCGCTCACCTTAAAGCGGTTGTCTACCCGGAAAAAAAAACAATTAAAAAATAAAAACCTGCAAGACAATAGCATAATGAGCTAGTATGCACGGCATACTAGCTCATTATGAAATACTCACCTTGAAACGAAGATCCAACCGGGCTGCTTGGTCCCCTCTGAGGGAGCGGACATCTTCCCTCGGATCTTACATAGAAACATAGAAAAGTGACGGCAGAAAAAGACTGAGTAGTCCATCGAGTCTGCCCCTTTTTATTTTTTTTTTTTATTTATTTATTTTTTTTACATTAACCTTGTTGTCTGACTATGGATTTATGTTTATCCCAAGCATGTTTGAAGCCATTTACTGTTGACTGTCTCACAACCCTGTCAGTTGTCATTTACCGAAGTTTGTACGAACCCTATTTGTATTTAGGTATCAGTCTGTTGTTCCAATTACATTTTTTTTATTTATTTATTTTTTTTTTTTATTTTTCCCCGTCTGAGCTACCTGATGAGTCAGAAAAAGACGGCAGTGAAAAGATACAAAGATACATTCTAGGCTCCCTTCTACAGGCGAGGGAGTCTCCCCTGGTTCGTCGGGCCAACCTAGAAGCAAAGTTCCACTCATAAAGTATTACTCGATCATACGGCACGTATGATCGAGTAATACGATAACAGAACGTCCAAAAATAAAAAATTAACAAAAAAAAAGGCCCATCTGTTGGCGAAATTCCACTC
>BLSH010469704.1:2371030-2385170 GCA_018402905.1 Glandirana rugosa
GGATGGATGGGTGAGCATGGATGGATGGATGGATGGATGGGGGAGCACGGATGGATGGATGGTTGAGCACGGCTGGGTAGGTGAGCATGGATGGATGGATGGATGAGCACGGCTGGGTGGATGAGCATGCATGGCTGGATGGGTGAGCATGGCTGGGTGGATGAGCATGCATGGCTGGATGGATGGATGGGTGAGCATGGATGGATGGGTGGGTGGGTGAGGATGGATTGAGTGAGGATGGGTGGGGGGTGGATGGCTGGGTGGGTGGTGGGTGGCTGATGATGGCTGGGTGGGTGGTAAATAGATGGTGGGGGGGAGTATTTTGTCACTAGGCAGCGCTGTGGGCATTACACATTGCCCACAGCGCTGCAGCACCACCTCTCTCCCCCCTCTCTCCTCTCACACTGCACCGATCGGTGCGGAGAGGAGAGAGAAGCCGGCGCTTGTTTACATGTGACCGCGCCGTCATTTGACGGCGCGATCACGTGGTGAAAAGCCGCGCACAGCGGCCATTCACCGCGATCCGTGATCAGTCGGGTCCCCCGGACCCGACGGTCACGGATGTTCCCGTGTGCGCGCCCCAGGGGGCGCGCGGGAAGCGCGATTCTCTGAGGACGTCAATAGACGTCCTCCCAGAATTAAGCAACCGCCCTGTAGACGTCAATTGTCTATGGGCCGGTTGTTAAGCGGTTAATCTCACTTCTTTGAATTGTGACGTCAATGCCTGTTTCAGCTGAAGGTATTGGTAAAAATTTTTATTTGAAAGCCCATATTCCTGTTTTAACTCTTGGAATTACTTCAACTCTTCTGCTGCGTACAATTGCGATAACCTCATTATCCCTCTTTGTTTCCAGTTCCTAAAGTTTTTTAATCCTCTAACTCCTGTAGGTTTTTATTATCCCAAATTGGGGTATATCTTGTGAATCCAGAGTATTGGAATATTAACCACACTGTATTCCACACCTTCACCACCAGTTTGATTAAGGGGCAATGGTTCTCATCTCTCAGTGAGTTTGCTTCCAGTTCCTCAGTCAAGGTTGTATGTGGGGCATGGGACAAGAGTGCTCGTGAGCTATAGCATATAATATAATTTCCCATCTCCTATCCCCCCATATGTTGGAGCTGAGCTGCCAAAAAAGTAGCTCCAAAGGTGTGGAACCGCCAATCTCCCATTATCTCTTAGTAATTGCAATAATCTCAATCGTATTCTGGGTTGTTTCTTCCTCCAAATGAGGTCCCTAAAGAGACCTTCTAATCTCCTAAACCACACACCATATCCATATTGGTGTATTATGCAGAATGTATTGTAGTTGGGGGAGCCATATCATCTTGATCAGGCTACACCGGCCCATTACTGATAAAGGGAGACAATTCCATGCCTTACATTTTTATTTAAATACATTTAACAAAGGTTCAAGATTTTTTTGAATATATAGCTTAGGGTTTACAGTTATATTAATACCCAAATATTTGAAACTTTCCACCACATGGAGGTGTCTAGCATTCTCGGGCAGCTCTTGGTCCAATCCATCAACCGGGGGAAGAGCAGATTTCTCCCAGCTGATGGAGAGTCCCAAGAGCCCGCCAGATTTTCTTATTATTTCCATCCCTGCCATTAACGAGTGGTTTGTATCTCTCAGATACAGGAGGACATAGTCCGCAAATAATGATATCTTTTCCACGTCTGTCCCTCTCCTAAAACCCTTTACATCCTCCGCCGCTCTTATGGCTATGGCCAGGGGCTCCACGGCCAAAGCAAAGAGCAGAGGGAACAATGGACACCCCTGTCTTGTGCCATGGGACAGTGGGAAATATTTTGAGGCTTCTTCATTAATGTTCACATTCGCCCTTGGGTTGGTGTATGGTAATTTCACCCATTTTACAAAGACTGGGCCCATACCAAAAGCCGTCATAGATAATTCCACTCAATGCTGTCAAATGCCTTGACAGCATCGAGGGATAACACCGCTCTTGATCCCATTTCCTCCACTGGGACTTGTAAGTTTGAAAATAATCTCCTTATATTTAGTGATGTTGATTTACCAGGGAAAAAAAACACATTGATCCGGATGGACCACTGTGTGAATTATTTTACTTAGTCCGCTGGCTAAAATTTTTGCCAGCAGTTTGACGTCTGCACAGAGAAGGGAGATTGGTCTATAAGATGCAGGCTGTAATGGATCTTTCCCCTCCTTTGGTATTATTATAAGTGTGGCCTCTGTCATTGATGCTGGTAGGTTTCCTCTTTCTAATGCCTCATTTAATACCTGTAGGAGTTCTGGAAGCAATATTTCCCCGTATTCCTCATAAATTTCATTTCGTAGCCCATCTGGACCTGGTGTTTTATGCTTAGCTGAGTCACGTACTGCCTCCTTT
The DNA here is from genome assembly GCA_018402905.1 of Glandirana rugosa. Lineage (NCBI taxonomy): Eukaryota > Metazoa > Chordata > Amphibia > Anura > Ranidae > Glandirana > Glandirana rugosa. The sequence continues at coordinate 2,373,407 of BLSH010469704.1, forward strand.
AGCTCCTCCATGGTGATTGGTAATTTCAACATTTCCCTATCTTCTTCCAGAAGATGTGGGATAGCTAAATCCTGAAAGAATTCTGCCATTTCTCTATCTACTTCTCCTGCTCTGGATCTATATAGCTCAGAGTAATATTCACTATTTTTCCTGGACACTTTGTGACCCTTCCAGCTTGAGTCTTAATAACCTTCTCACCCAGCGTACTATTGTTCTGTGATTTTGCCAAATGGGCCAACATGTGCCCAATATTTTTACCTGCCTCATAATAAGTCTGCTCCAAAAAAAAACATTTTATTCTCAGCTCTTTTCAAACCTAAAGTTTGATATATATTTTTTGCGCTTCAATCCATTTAGCTAGGTTATATGGCGATGGGTCTTCTACATATATCCTCTCTATTTCAGATACTTCCGTCATCACCTCATCTCTTGATCTCTTGTAAATTTTTTAATCTTAGAGATTTGCTGAAAAATCATTCCCCTCAGATAAACCTTAAAGTGGTTGTAAAGGCATTACAACCACCTTAACCTACAGGTAAGCCTATATTAAGGCTTACCTGTAGGTACCCTGCATATCTCCTAAACCTGCACGGTTTAGGAGATATACAGTGTATTTGCATGTGCAGTGAAGAAACGGTCCAAGTGCCGTTTCTTCACTGACATCGTCCGCGGAGTCTGCGGCACCCGGAAGAGACACAGGCATGGAAGCGGTAAGTGGCATATAATGGACTAGTGTGCGATACATACTAGTCCATTATGCTTTTACATTGCAGGAACTATGCAGGAACTAAAGAGGAAGTAAAACCCATCAGGGTTTATTTCCTCTTTAAGGGTGTCCCAAACCATTCCCTGCGTTGCCGTTGCTTTATTATATCCCAAAAATCCCTGAAGTGTGTCTATCATGTATTTTTGGGGGAGATCAACTGTAGCCACAGTGGGTTAACTCTCCATTCTCCCCCATCCCTCCATGATCCTAGTTTTAATGTCAGAATTAACGGGGAGTGGTCTGAAAGATCTCTAGCTTCATATTTAATATCTGTTACCATTGTGACTAGCATGTCATTTCCTATTGCCATATCTGTTTTAGAAAGTGGCAAGTGCGTTCTGGAGTAACATGAATACATTTGGGTTGATGGATGGCGTTCTCGCCAAACATCTTTTAATCCTATTTCTTTAAGTATCCCATATATTAACGTATGCAGGTTTTGTCCAGACCCCTTTCCTGGGGGAAACCTATCCATCTGTATATTCAACACCACATTAAAATCTCCTACTATCAGGACTGGTGCCTTTGGCTTATCAACCATAAAATCCAATAAATATTTAATTATTTTAGCATTAAAGGGGGAGGCATATACATTCACCAATATACATGGCGTCTGCGCCAATACCCCATACAACAGAATGTAACGTCCCTCACCATCTATTTTTGCCTGCCTACAGGAGAACCTTGTTGATCTATGTATTAAGATACTTGTTCCTCTTGATTACAATGTATGAGTGGCGTAGTATTGTTGGGGAAACCCATTGTATTTTAATCGTGACACCGTTTCCTTTGTTAAATGAGTCTCCTGTAGACAGAGAACCGATACTCCAAAAGTTGAGGCAAACTTAAATAAAGCTATTTTTTAACAAATCCCCTAGCCCCCTTATATTCCATGAACAAATAGTTGTTCCTCTATTCATTAAAGTGAGAAAAATACAAATAAGCTAAAAAAGGGTAAAAAACTGAAAAAAAAAGGCAATTGTTACCTCTCCTATGTGTATGAAAAATATATCCATCATGTATTCAAGTTTAAGTTGTACTATACTTTCCTTATTCATTAATAAATGTGACTGCTTGCCCCTCCCTCCCCCCTGTCTTCCCGCCCCCACTCCCCTTCCTCTTTTCCCCCCACCCCCCACCCCCCACGCCCTTCTGAGGGCATTAATTGTGACCCTATTTGTGTATTTGTCAGTTTTACCCAAAATACCATGTGTCTGTGTTGTAGCACTTGTGACTCACTAATTTACACTTTTAAACCGCAACTCCTCTCCTGGTGCTCCTATTAAGGAGAAGAAACAAACAACAAAAAAAAACCTCTCCAAAGTATTGACCTTGTGTCCTTATTATTAAAGGGTATGACTCCTATCTTATTTTATCTTTCTACGAACCTTTCAAAGAACTCTTCTTTTTTTCCAGTCAGGCTGTGGCCACTGTAGGTTCATCAAAAAAATGAACACCCCCATTTACTGCGACTCTCAGTCATGCCAGATACAGCATTGCATATTGTACATTTATTTGTCATAGTTGTCTTTTAACACTCTTCTTCTCTGTACCTCTGCAGAGAAGTCAGGGAAGAATGAGATTCTAACCCCAGTGAACAGCTCATCTTTCATTTCTCTAGCTCTTTGCAATATTATTTCTCTATCTTTGAAAAAAAGGAGTTTCATGATTATTGATCTAGGCGTCCCTCGTCCACTCAATGTTCTTTGTGGGACCCTATGGGCCCTTTCTACTGCGAATAACGGGGACAGTTCTTCCTTCCCAAAAATCTTCTGGAGCCATTTCCCTATTCTCCAATTATACGGATATTGTTCCTCCTCATCTGGTTTTCCAAGTCCTCCATTCTATCATTTTGTTTGTAGACTATCTCTTTTAGTGATTCCAGTTCCTTTTTCATAGGTGTTATTACATCTTCCTTGACTCTGCCCTCCAAATCTGTAGTACGCTCTTGCACTTTTTGTAAGTCGTGCTTAACAAATGTAATTTCCTCATGTATTTTTTTCAGTTGATCCGACATTTCTGATAGGGTCTGTTTACACCCATTAACTGCCATTAACACCTCTCTCAAAGAAGGCTCTTCCTTTGCTGAAGCCTCTAAGCTTGAGAGGTCCTGTGGACTCACTACAGTTGGTATGGCAGATGACAGGATCCTTTTAGGAGGCTTATTATGTGAGTTTGACCCTTTAAGGGTAGTTGAGGGTGAGAGGGATGTCTTGGGTTGCTGTACTTTCCCAGGATTTTGAGAGGAGGCGTATGAGAACTATTCTAGCTTAGCAGCTGTTTCTTTTAGTTTTTCTTTTCCCAGGACTTGACCCCTAATTTACGGGCATTCCCATTGAAGCCTACAGAGACAAAAATGCCTGACAACGCTAAAAAAAAAGTTAATGAATTTTTTTGTGCATAGGGTGACTGAGCGTATGAATGTCAACAGGGACAAATAAGGAAGAATATGATTCTGTGTAGTGAGGAGTACAGAAAAAAAGCTGAAAAATGCTCAGGTGTAAATCAGGGTTTAGTGTGTGATGTTTGGCAGTTGTAAGACTTCTGAGTCACCTTTGGTAGGTGCATTCGCGTAAACAATTATCTACCAAAGTTGGATTTTTTAAGATACTTAAATTGAATAAATCATTTATTAACATACTGAAAAGCAAATAAATGTGAAAGCTAGCTGCTGAACATGTGCATTCAGTGTAACACAGTACTTCAGTAGCAAATTTACACTTATGTTTGCTAAGGTTTTCTATTAACATGTTTTATAACACTTATTAATGGTCAGGAGATACAGTATCTCACAAAAGTGAGTACACCCCTCACATTTCTGTGAATATTTTATTATATCTTTTCATGTGACAACACTGAATTAATGACACTTTGCTACAATGTAAAGTAGTGAGTGTAGAGCTTGTATAATAGTGTAAATTTGCTGTCCCCTCAAAATAACTCAACACACAGCCAATAATGTCTAAGCTGCTGGCAAGAAAAGTGAGTACACCCCTAAGTGGAAATGTCCAAAGTGTCAATATTTTGTGTGGCCACCATTATTTTCTAGCACTGCCTTAACCCTCATGGGCATGGAGTTCACCAGAGATTCACAGGTTGCCACTGGAGTCCTCTTCCACTACTCTTTGATGACATCATGGAGCTGGTGGATGTTAGAGACTTTGCGCTCCATCACCTTCCATCTGAGGATGTCCCACAGATCCTCAATAAGGTTTAGGTCTGGAGAGATGCTTGGCCAGTCCATCACCTTTACCCTCAGCTTCTTTAGCAAAGCAGTGGTCATCTTGGAGGTGTATTTGGGGTTGTTATCATGTTGGAATACTGCCCTGTGGCCCAGTCTCTGAAGGGAGGGGATCATGCTCTGTTTCAGTATGTCACAGTACATGTTGGCATTCATGGTTCCCTCAATGAACTGTAGCTCCCCAGTGCCAGCAGCACTCATGCAACCCCAGACTGTGACACTCCCACCACCATGATTGACTGTAGGCTAGAGCAAAACACACACTTGTCTTTGTACGATGTCTAATGAGACGAAACGCGATGGGTGGACTGTGTACCCATCACAGTGTTTTTAACTCTTATTTTAAGGACTGTTTGTTTTGCTGTTCTTGCCGGCTTTTTATATCCACAATAAACCAGTGGTAAATTTTATTACACCAAGTGGAGCGTTTTCTGTTTTCCTCCACATGCCCATACGAGTACCCTGGTTGACACAACAGGAGAAGGTTGAGCTGGTTGAATCCATCACCTGTTCGACAGGAAGGTACCAACCTCTATCTAGGAGTTCCAGCGGAGAACATTCAAGACACCTGTGGAGGGATTACCACACAAGTGCAGTTGACTTGCCGGCCGTATGACCGTGTGAGTCCGACATCTCTGGTAAGGAGCCACGGTATATATTTTGTATTCACCAACATCGGTTGCAGTTTGAAGCACTCCCTCATATAATTGTATTACTTGAAGAACGTTTTGTTTTTCCTACCTCATTTATGATTGATAACCCACCTGGATTTAACTATATTGATTATTGAAGATTCACTGCTCATATAAATTTGAATCCTTTGGTTCATATTTTTAACCACCTACTTTGATACATCATGGACTATGAATGAACTTTCTTTGATTCATGCTTAATCGATTATTGTGCAGGCTGATTTAATAGATAGTCTTGTTTCAATTTAGCACCACACTTTTTATCAATAATGGCTGTATGTTGAGTTATTTTGAGGGAACAGCAAATTTATACTGTTATACAAGCTGTACACTTACTACTTTACATTGTAGCAAAGTGTAATTTCTTCAGTATTGTCACATGAAAAGATAGAGTAAAATATTTACAAAAATGTGAGGGGTGTACTCACTTTGTGAGATACTGTATATAAGTTGCTTTATCCACTGTGTATGACCACTATGTGGTATAGAAGAACTGGTTTCTGAATACATCAGGAACATTTTGATACTTAGGGACTGTCAGGAAATGGCTGTTGCCCTAGAAATCGGGTCTGGAAGCCTGTGCGCGGGCGCATGTAGCGTGTGTGCATGCCTGTGCGCATGCCCGTGCGCGCGCGTATGCTCCGGCATTGGCGCCAAACAGCCCATTTAAGCAGACAGCACCCTGCAACCAGTGCTGTCCATTCTACAGTGTTTGTGTGTGTGCTCCTGAGCAACCTGACTACCTGATTATCTGTTCCTGTGACCCAGCTTGTCTTGACCCTGCTTTGATCTCTGCCTGCACTGACCTCGGCTTTCACAACCACTCTTCTGCCTGTTCCCTTTGTACCTCTGCTGCCAGCCCGTAAACAAACTTTGCCTGTGCCCGACTACTCTCTTGCCTTCTCCTTTGTACTGTACCGCCAGCCAGTTGCCGACCCAGCCTGTACCACCATTCTACCAACTAGCACAAGACCGGAGGAATTACTTCAGTTGTCACCGGTGACCAGTTCAACCCTCGTGCCACCCTCACTCCTGAACCTCCTGTCTGCTCTAACAGGGGTTCGCGAATCAGGGTCGCAAGAGAGGTTACCCCCGCATAAGCCAGATTCCACCACCAGGTACGTGACAGGGACTGAATTATAGGCAAATAGGCAGTTCACTTTACATGGGAATTTAATTTTCACTTAGCTTAGTGAATGACATGAAGCTCTGCTAACATTTAATCCTGTGCAAGCAAAAACTGATTTAAAAAAAAAAAAAAATGATTTCATTTTGAAAAGTGAATTCCCTTACAAAGTGAACAGCCTATTTGCCTTTGATAAACCATACCCTAAAACCATATGTTATTCAATGGGGAAAACATACAGCAGGGTTACAATAATTTCAAATCATATATTTGTTTTATCTCTATACAACAGTAAAACAACAAGAGAAATTCTTTAGAATAAGAAAACAAGTGTTTAGCTCACCTGCAGTGGGACGGCTTTTCCGCATATAGTCATTCAGCTGCCTCAGGGAATCAAAGAAGTAATCTTGCTCATTCATACTGATAACCTGCATCAAACAATTATTACTTAGGAGGCATAATGTAAACTAAACCTGAATGTTCAAACATAGAGAGATGATGCCAATGGAACGGTGATACTGACATTCCACTGAAAAGTGCTTAGTATAAAAATGGTAAATAAAACATCTAAAGACTGTACAAGAAGCAGGTTGACAGAGTTGAAACTTAAGACAGCCATAATTGGTTTGAATCTCAGCCAGTTTAACAGGGACTGGACAAGATTCAAATTAGCTATGGGCAGGCTGAATGTACCCAAGTCGATCCAACCAGCATGTTGGAATCTTGACATGCGATTTCTATCAGTGGGTGTAGCCGCTAGCAATAATCACAGTGTTTACATGGCAGGGATGGCTCCCAGCGCCCCCCACCCCCCTCCTCGCCAGGAGAACACAACAGATTCGCAGGAGGAATTCCCCCATCAACACTAACTGTGTTCAGGCCTTTACTGGCCGTCGGGACTACCGGGAGTTTCCTGGTGGGCCGATGGCTCAGTGGGCCGGTTTTTATGCAGAGTTTGGCTGGCGGCAGCGGGAGCGTGACAGCAAGCAGCGGCAGGGATTCGGGGGAAGGTGGCCAGCGAGGAGGGCAGATAGATGTGAGAGCGAGCTCCGCCTCTCCCCCCTCCCTGACCACTGAAGAGGAGCGGGCGCGGCCACCTCGGCGCTCCCAGAGCCTCCATTCCCCCACCCACCTCCTCTCTGCTCCAAGAAGAGCGACAGGCGGGAGGCGAAGGCTGGAAGGAGCAGAGCAGCAGGAGAAGCTCCGGACCAGGGGGATACTCGGCGCTGCCGCTCACTGCTGGCTGTCAGGTACCCAGCATCACATCATGAGACATTCCATAGTTCTCAGGTGTTGGAAGAGCTATTCTTCTTCATAAACTGCTTTTCTGTGCTACAAATAAGAAGATCTATACAATCAACCTAAGCTGACTTAGGCAGGTGAATCAATGTGTGAGCAATGTACAAAAACACAGTCCTGAGCCAATGAGGGGAAAACATTTTTTTTTTCACAGACACGGACTAGGTTCCCCTATGCCCTCAGGCCCCATGGCAGCTACATAGGTTGCAAATGCTGTAGTTCTGTGTGTAAAGAAGTTTTGTAAAATATTTTTGTAAAAAAAAATGAAAATCTAGAGTGAGCCTATTGTCTGCATGCTATAGATGCAGTTATATGGATTCCACCTTCTATACATCTATGTTAATATCAATATGATATATTAGGTATGAAAAAAAGTGGACAACATTAATATTTTCAAATTTACCTTGTCTCCTATTTTTAAGAAGATGCTGAAGCCCTCCCAGGAGTTCAGTTGCAGTTTGCTGGAAATAGTCTGACACACTTCTCTCACCTTGGTGTTAGTCCTAGCTTCAATTGTCTAGAGGAAAACAAGAGAAATTCAAGTAAACGCCACTGATCAGGAAAGCTGCCTTACAGTACAAAAGCTGACCATACACATACACATTAGGGTAGAGGGTAACACAAAGGCAATGACAAGCACTGAGGTACCACAAATGTGCTCAGAGGGAACTCATACCTCTTCTGTGTCATTAGGCAGGAACACTTTGTGGAAGATCTTGGTGCTCATCTGTTGTATGGCTTCAACCTCCAGCAAGTGAGGGGGGTGTTTCCTGACACCAGTTCTGTCAGACACAGAAGACAAAATAGTTAGGACTGATGTTCTTAAATTATCATTTTGAGTTCAATTTAATTCCCTAACACTGTTTGAGTACAGTCATGAAACCATTTGTAAACTGTCTGCTTAAATGTTCCCTACAGTTGATATATACAGCATGTGTAACTTTACAACTGACTGAGTGGATGAAACATTAAGAGTGATAGGCCTCGTTCACACAAGCGTACTTAAAGTGTTACTAAACCAAAAAATGTTTTCTACCTTAATGCATTGTTTTCATTAAGGTAAAAAAATCATTTTCAATTTCCCTGTGTGAAGGGGAAGAGATGGGAGAAGAGATCAGCGCGTGCACGGCTGTGTCTATTCTCCCCTTCACACAGTATTCAAGCAGCAGCAGGAGCTATTGGCTCTTACTGTTGTCAATCAAATGCAGTGAGGAGGAAGTGGAGGTGGGCCTAAGTCCCGCTGTGTAAGTCTATGGGGCACGGCTTCATAGACACACTGGTCGGAAGCACGCAGACTACGCTCACCCCATAGCCAGTGACTGGCTATAGTTGTATGAAAAGAAGAAGGAGGGGCCAAGATCACCGCCAGGGATCCCAGAAGAGGAGGATCAGGGCCACTCTGTACAATTCCACTGCACAGAGCAGGGAAGTATAACATGTTTGTTATTTTAAATAAAATAAAATTGAGTACTGTTCGTGATACTTTTTTTATTTGCACTAACATACAATTTTGTAGGACAAGCTTTCGGGGTGTTTCCCCTTCTTCAAGGTCCAAGCAGTACTGATACAATAGTTTTAGCGAACGTTTCATTATTGTAAAGTTTTACGCCCCCCTCTGTGACTGTCACCCCCCCCCAAGTCTATAGCTCTCTCTCATCTATCTTACCTTATCTCACCAACTCTGCTGCCAGCTTTATAACCATGCCTTATACATTGATTGACTTGTGTATGTTTATTCTTCCTTTTTTTTCCTTTCCTTCAGAGATTTATTTCTTTCTTTTTTTTTTTCCCTTCTTTTTTTAACATTCCGCTAAAACTATTGTGAATCAGTACTGCTTGGACCTTGAAGAAGGGGAAACACCCCGAAAGCTTGTCCTGAAAAATTGTATGTTAGTGCAAATAAAAAAGTATCACAGACAGTACTCAATTTTCTCTGTCACAATTGCACTAATACTGCTACAATCACCTCAAGCAAATAAAATAAAAAAAAGATGACTTTAGTAACACTCCATCATCACTCACATCTATGTGAGGGCCTCATTAGCCCGCACAGAATGCACAGGTGTTCTGTGCATTCCCATGCAGCCAGTTCTATTCTTGTCATTTAGGACGCAGCAACTGCATGAACACAGCCACAGCTAAAGAACATTATTTTTATCATGTTGTTATGGGTAAAGATCCGCTTTAAATACTAAAGCCTAGGCACCGATGAGTGCCTAGATGTGTGTGTGTGTATTGGTAAAAAAAAAAAAAAAATAGATATAAAAATGAACAGATGTTACTGTAGCACTCTTTGCATCCTTGTTCTGCATTCCTTGGCTAGTGGCTCTTTTCGACGATTCTCAGTAAATTTCTGAACATGGTTCAAGAGAACTTTGCCGGGTGGAAACAGCCCTGTACAGAGCCAAAGCAGCTGCCATCCACTGGTCATGCTATAGCTGGAATTAAACACAAACTGACATTCAGCAGTTGAAAAGGTATGGTGACAGTTATAATGGTACAATAAATATATAATATCAGAATGGAAGAAATAAACTTTTAAATGGCAAAACATTTTTTTCTGTGGACAATTATAGTAAAACTAAACCAATCATAATCATTGTTATACGCATAGCCTTATTAGCAGCATACTAAAACCATCATGGGCCCCAAGGGCCTAAACGACAGGCCCTCAAAATATATGGTACTTTTATCAGCTCACATACTTATTCAAAAGTTTCAATTTGCTTTTTATGATATAGTTAAGGCAAATACAATAATCATTTATATAGAAATAATTATCATACTAATACTGGCTGAAAACTAAATACAGTGGGCTATTCAAAAATTAACAAAGGCTGAATACCTAGCATTTTCTGTGAGCTGCATATTTTTTACTATTGCATTTATTTCTAATCCTCACTTGTACACTTTTTACTAATAAATTTAAAAAATATGTACAAACACCAAGGTAAGGAGTCTGACCTTTATTTGTTTTATAACATTAAAGGAAAAGTTCACTTTTTCGGGCAGAATTTCACTTTTCATAATAAATAGAAGCGTTTTCCAATGCCATTTCTGGCCCAGCCATCCCAATGTGCTTTTCTCTCACTTACCTTATCCACAGGAGATTTAAAATATTGTCAGTTTATTTACATTTTTTAATTGATTTTCAGATTCCATTACTTCCTGTAGCATTAAAGCGGAGTTCCACACGTTTTTTAGTTTATTAAAAGTCAGCAGCTACAAAAAGTGTAGCTGCTGGGGAAGCCAGGCAAATGCACACGTGGGGAAATGCTGGGGATGCTGTGAAAACCTAGTTGATGGGTGAATGTGTGCTAATAAGGTCAGCTGGTAAACTCCTTTCTGTGTCTTACTGGCTTCTCTGCCTCTGTCTGTATACCAGGGAGTCTCTGAAGCTTTCTTACCGCAAGGGCTGAGGTAAGGCCTTGTTCTCAAAATCAAAGAAAGCTTGTATTTTTCTGCAACAGAGGTACATTAATGGTATATTGGTACATAGAGGAGCTGGATTTAGAAAAAAAAGGTGAACTTAGCCTTTAAGGCAAAGTAATAAATCATCATGTATAAATGAGAATTGTACGAGGAGGTTTATTGCACATGATTTATCCTATTAATGTATGCTACATCACTAGTACAACAATTCTGTGTCAGTTATATTATTTATGTAAGGGCTTGCTAGAATTAAACTTCAATTCGAGTGTAAAAAAAAATTCTAAATTTTAAAAACGTTTCGGATTTCATATTAAGATATGGAAATGTCCATCAAATTAATGCTTTCAAGACTGCTTCATAAAATCAGAGATGAACTAATATCGGACTATCTTTTAGAGCTAATATTTCTGGGTAATGAAGCTTGTCATATGGATACAGCTTGTCACTGAGAATTTTATATACAGCAGGACATGTTATGACAGCCTCAGTTTCTGTGATGAATAGAGTTTTAATTTATACGCAGCTAAGCTCAGCACTGCAGTGGGCTTTCTGGTAGAAATAACTATTCAAAATGCAGAGTAAAGCAGTTTTGATTAGGAGCAGGTACAACAAAAAAATAAGCTCACAGAAAAAAATGAAATGAAGTCCACCAACACAGAGCTGCTAATGTCTGACAATTTTGGTATAATACAGAAACTGATATTTTAGTTATAGGTGGAATATGCTGGGCTCAGATCTCTTGGGGCCTCTAGTCATGAAATCCCCATTATTTGGTTACTGCAGGTGTGAGGAGCTCAGGAACAGGAATTCCAAGTGATATAAGAAATCATTAAATGTTCAACTCCTTAACATATTCTAACAATTAAAGCTCAACTTTAGCTTACGGACAATAATAAAATAATACATTGTGGCTGTGCTTTATACCAGTTAGAATTTAAGAATTCATAAAGCAAATATTGCTGCAAAATTCACCCCCTGGAGCTGTCCTCACAATCCAGCACCACTCCTTTTCTGGGTTTAAAGATGCTTCCAGGAGACACGTCACAAATCTGCCCTGGGCATGCTGCTCTCTCGTCATTACATGAAGACATTCTCTGCATCATAACCCACAATGTCAAAAGACTATACCAGAGACCCCTGGAAATAGGTATGTATACAGATCTAAAAAAAAAAAAAAAAGTATGTGTGTGTGTGTTCCGGGGTTCCTG
>BLSH010469704.1:2385180-2422714 GCA_018402905.1 Glandirana rugosa
ACCCTGGGGGGGGGGGGTGTGTGTGTGTGTGTGTGTGTGTGTGTATGAAAAAAAAAAAAAAAATCTAGACATATGTATGGAAAAAAAAAAAAAAAAGTATGTGTGTGTGTGTGTGTGTGTGTGTGTGGGGGGGGGGGGTCCCATGCTGGAGTTATAAAACAGTTTTGGGTAGAATGACCATCTAATGAAGTACTGGTGTAATTGTAACGTATGCCTTCATTTAATGAGTGTGGTGGGCTTTCTTTTCATAGCTATTGCTGTGGGGTTTGGCAGGCCTTTAATCATTTGTTTTGTTTAACCAGAAGGTTGAATGAAAAAAAAATTAGATTTTAGATTTCAACATCCACACATTCAAAGTAGATGAGGGAATCACTCCTGCCAGGTTATTGTATTTTGACAGCAGGGAGATTACCCCGCCCTCCGAATACAATGATAAGTGCTGCCAGCTATAGTCAGTGGCACTGATCGATCAGGAAAAACTGAAAAACTCCATAGGCTGGTTGTACAAAAGTAGATTGGTAAATTGACTTCTGTACAACTAGGGTGCCCATACATGGATCAAAATTTGGCCAGTCTCTGCCAAAGCATCCGAATGTCAACCCATGTATGGCTGACTTTTGGTGTATACAGGGATTGATTGCTATGTAGTTGTGGTCTATAAATGGACCACAGTAATAACATGCACTACATAGGTATAAAAGCTCCAAATATCATAGAGATAAAAAAAAGGCTGTGATAGATGCATTGGTGGGGAAGTTCAGATAATAGGCTACTTCTGATGTGTTTTATTGACATATGAATGAAACCATCAAAACATTTGTGCTTCTACCTGCAAATGTGTAAGCTGTTCAGTCTCTGAGAACTTGGGGAATTGTGCAGTTAATTGTTAGAACATCTTCTCATGTTCACCAAAATATATTCCAAGCCCCTCATTCTAGTCACATTATTGGTATCAAAAGGCAAAAAGGTCTCTTTCACATAGACTTAAACCATTGTGCTTGTTTTCATTTACTAACTTGAACTGGCCATACACTGATATTTTTTTCCAAAAAGCAGATTCCTCCATCCACACAAATGAGGTGGATGGGACATTGTATTCTAACAGCTGCACCTACGATAGTCAGAACAGATTGATCAGGGTACATTGCAACAAAAATTTTCCAACATGTTCCTTTGGCAAAAATTGACCAAACAATTGACTTATTTTAAGCAGGGACAGCCATATGTTGATCAAATTTTGTCTGGTCCCTGCTGAACAGTCTGAATTTTGGTCATTGTATAGCCAGCTATAGTCTCATATCTATACAACAATGAACTTGATTAATTAAATTATTTGTATTACCTGTTGTTGTTTCCTGTCATTTGCTTTATTATCTGGCAATAGATTTCGTCTCTTAGAGCTTCCTCACGTATGGGGCCTGAGAATATCTGATCTGTAAGTTCCACTGGGGAGCGAGCCTGCTTTGATGGATAGTCACCCATGTACTTCATGATAGGTAAAACATGTTAAGGTTTAATAACAAAAAAAAACGCATTTTGGTGAATGTTTTAAGAGCATTAGAGCAAGTGTGTGTGAGCAAAGACAGTCTTCATATTTTTTTTCACAACAGGCTTCTTTTAAATAACTTTAAATATGTTTAATTGAATCCACTTACTAGGTCGTATACTTTATATTAGTACTAGTCTGTTGCATTAGGAAAGGATATCAGTGAAAGCTTGGCAGGCATAATCCTGTAGATCAAGCATATCACACACCTTCTTGAGCAGAGGCTGTCTGAGGGGCTCCCTGGAGTAAGCCCAGAGTTGAGTCTTAGCTCGCGATCTCTGAAGAAAGGCCCTGGAAACAGACTCAGCCTCTGGAGGCCTGCATAGTACACATAATGTCATCATCAAATCAATTACATTTATATATGGCATTATGATATCATCTGAGCGTGGATGCCATGTTTCTTTGTTCGTGTTATTTTTAATACCTGAAATACTGCATAGCAAACTCCTCCAAAGTGTATGGCTTTACCTCTTCTTGCTCACCAAAGTCATCAGTATTAACAAATTCTGATTTGCGCTGTTCTGGAGACATTGCAATCAGTCGCTGAAAAAGAATGGGCAAAATATGTTTTTGGGTATATTTAAAATTCATAAAAGGGAAAAAATATAAACTGCAATTCTGTAACAAAATATAGCATTATGAAATATCCAGGTCAATTTACATGATATCCTATAATTTCTATATAGTCTATTGGTGACCATAATAAAGGCCTGGCACACATCAACTGGCTCATATTAAAAAATAACAGAGAAATTAATCATTATCTGAAACTAAGCATTCCTGTTTCTTTTGAGAGCAGAAAATATTGACAATGGCTCATGTATCAAATAACAAAACAAAATTATATACACTATTTGACAAACAAGTGCTAATTTGCAACACAAATACGTGTCTGCGATTAATTCAAAGTCCAATAATGGTCCCGCTGTAAATTGTGTAATCTCACTGAACCCGTGCTGGGGTACTTAAAGACAGGATTTTTTTTTAAGTGCTCCAGGTATCCCCACATGGACAGACCCTCACCAGATCATGTTGACCCACTATTACTAGGTAGGTCAAGCTTCTTGAAGACTTCCGGTCTGGACAAAGCGTGCCTGAGCATGTGAGAGAAACACCGCTCCAGGTGAGTCTCCACTGTTCCCACTGCCACTGCACACCGATGGGTGCTGGCCTTGTACGTCACAGGAATCCCCATGTGAAGAAAGTCTGGCTGGCCGCACTTCCATAAAATCACCTTTATTGATGCAGAAAATTCTTAACAACAATCCACAATGTACAAATGAGGGGTATAGCATACAACTAAAGCGTTTCATGCCATTCTTGGCGCTTAATCATAGCTCAAAGGATACATTTACACGCAGCTATATATATATATATATATATATATATATATATATATATATATGTGTTATGAATATCAGGTCTAACCAGCCCCTAGATCACTACTCCCTGCGTAGCTAATGAGACACAGATATGGGCAATCTAGCACCACCATCGTGTCTCACAGAACCACAATCCTAAAGAGAATTAACCATATAAACCGCGGTTCACACATATGCGATGCAGGAACTAGCCCGATTCCAGTGCCAGTTCTCGTATCGCATCTCCCTTGCAGGCAGTTCACACTGCCCTCTGTGAATTGCTGTGGGTGTCAATACAAAGTCACCACCAGATTGGTCCGCAGATCGCAGTGCGAACTGTGAATTCGGACAGGAATCGGATTGCATGGGTGTGAACACCCATGCAATCCGATTCCAGTGCGGGAATAAAAAAGGTTCCTGCACTATTTTCGTGCAAATGTAATGCGAGTTCAGCCATACAACTGTATGGCTGAACTTGCATTGAACAGACATCGCATGTGGTCTGCACAGCAATGCGGGTGCAAATCACAAGCAATGTCTGACATCACATATGTGGGAACCCAGGCTAAAAGCCTGTCAGAAAAATAGGTCAATATTAACTGTTTAAAAGCACAAATAATGACATGTATATATCCAACAACAATATGTAATATAATATGACACACGTCAACCAAAATGGACAAACAATATCTAAATGTCAATAAAAAATATATATAAATCTATATGAAATGGAAAATTGGCTATTTAACAAAAAATGACATGCATATATGCATATACACGCATGCAACATGCATACAACACGTGCACACAAGCATGCTACATGCATATATACATACTACACACATGTACACAATAGGGTATCAGCTGGAGAGTATACGAATATCAAAAATATATTGATAATAGCATTGAAAAACATATATATAAAGTGAAGCAGAAATTAAATAATGAATAAATGTCAAAGCACAATGGAGCAGAAAAATGGATATAAAGAAACCCAGGGCTATAATTAATGCTTATCTTTCATAGTAATAGGAAATATCCAATTCAAAGTTGGAGACCTTCAGGTTTCCAAGTATTCAAGCAAAAGATCCAGAATACCTCCTTTTTACATAGCAATCTAAACTTATCGCCTCCTCTTTTTGGTACCACTATCTTCCCTATACCCCGTATATGTAAAGCTGATGAGTCGCTTGCATGGCATTCATTAAAGTGCTTAGCTATATTTGTAGAGTGATTTTTTTTCTATATCATATCGTGCAGGCAATCTCTCAGCCTGTGGGTAGTGCGACCCACATACTGTATGGAACATAATCCACAAGTAATGACATACACCAGATATTCAATGTTGTGTTTGAGCGTGGTTTACATACAGTGATGTCACTTCTGGGTGACGATACATCTGGTCGGTGGAGCGCAAGCCGCCTTCTGACATACAGGGTGTTGTGGGCATTTTTTCCTATCTCACACTGCATACACCGAGTGCCAGTATATATATAGGCACCTGAGCAAGTGAGTGGAATAGCTGTTTTTGTTTTTAATAAAGAATTGGATGATTTAATGGTTTTATGCTATGAACTTTTTGCATTGGCATTTTTCTGGAGTGAAGGGGTCTGACAAGAGGAAGTGGCTCAGAGTGGACAGTAATACTAATCTACGGGGAATACCCCAAAGGTGCATTGAGACCAAGCTAATAATAGTGGGCCAACATGATCTGGTAAGTGTCTATCCATGTAGGGATACTAGGAGCACTTTTTGAGTGGAGCATTTTTTTTATTTCCTGTTTTTAAGAGCACCAGCATGGGATGAAAAAGATAACCCTGTCTACAGTGGAATCATTATTGGACTCTGAATTAGCACGGACACTTGTTTGTGTTCCAAATTAGCACTTTTCAATTTCTCTCTCTATACAGTGGATATAGAAAAGAATCACCCCCTTTAAAATAATCACATTTGTTGCTTTGCAGCATGCAATGAAGACACACACAGTTTTTTTTTATTCAGCTGTATTTATTCAGTGCAACTTATAACATCCAAGTGAAAGATATAACCCCAATACTTTAGAAAAAAACCTAAAAAACAGAATCACTGAGTTGGGAAAAGGATCACTTCCCTACTAAAAATGACTTGTAAACTCAATCACGTGTATCTAATCATCTTCTCAATGGCACACAAAGTCATTTGACCTTCAACTATGATCAGCTGTGGTCATTTTGATTAGCTCAGCATGTAGCATGTCAGCCCCTGGTAGTGCAACTGAAGCAAACAATCAACGATGGGTGGCAAGGCACTGTCAAAAGATCTCCAGGATAAAATTGTGGACAGACACGAGTCAGGAGATGGATACAAAAAAAATGCAAAGGCTTTATCGATTCCTAGAAGCACAGTGAAGTCTGATGATAAGAAGTGGAAGGTATTTGGTAAAACACAGACCCTCCCTGGATTAGGGTGTCACTCCAAACTGTAGGAAAGAGCCAGGAGGAAGCTGGTCAGAGAGGCTTCCAAGAGGCCTACAAGAACTCTGAAGCAGTTGTAGGAATTTATGTCAAAGAATGGTGTAACGCACCTGGTGCTGGAGTCTGACTTGTGCAGGAAACAACCACTCTTGCGCACCTGATTCAGGGACCCCTGGCAGAGCAAACAGGTGGTCTGGGAGTGCAGGATGGCACGAGGGCTGGATAGTCACTGATGCTGGTGTGTGAGATCCCAGAGCGGCTCGTGCAGATCAGAAGAGAGGTGGTACAGACTGGGTCGACAACTAACTGGTGGTGCAGTACAAAGGAGCAGGCAGAAGAATGGTCAAGTCCAAGCAGCCTGTAATCAGGCTGGCAGCAGAAGTACAAGGGGTCAGGCGAGCGGATGGTCATGGATAGCCGGGGGGTTGGTGCAGTCAGATATTAGAAGGTCAGGTCAAGACGGGTCTTTCAGGAAACAGGATCAATCAACAGGAACAGAACAACAGGAACAGAGCTGGGGGCACAGGTACACAGACGCTGTAGAACAGACAGCGCTGGCTACAAGGTGCTGTCAGCTTAAATGGGCCGTTTGGCACCAATGCCGGCGCATATGCACGCGCACGGGCGTGCGGACGCGTGCACACACTACGTGCGCCCGCGCACAGGCTTTCTAGGGGCCACAATAGCTTCTTTACATTGCCCCCCCAAGGGGCAGCTTTCGGATGCCTAGCCTGGCAAACTTTGGCAGGGTTGTTATCCTTGAACACTTGGATAAGTTCATCCGCATGGTGGTTGGCTTCGGGCTCCCAAGATCTCTCCTTGGGGCCATGCCCTTTCCACTTCACAACATACTGGATACCGCCGACCCTCTTCGTGCAGTCCAATACAGACTCAACCTCAAATTCCTCTTCCCCATCAATTAAAATGGGTGCTGGAGGAGCAATTGCTCTGTTTGGGAATGGATCCGGGGTCACCGGCTTCAGCAAGGTGCCACTCTTCAAGTGCTGACTTAATGGCCAGTAGCTTCCTGGCTCCCACATCATAATTCTTCTCTGGGGCCAAAAGTTTGCGGGAGAAGAATGCGATGGGATGGAGTAAGGCTTTTGCACCTTGACTCTGGGAAAGCACGGCCCTGACAGCAGTCTCAGAAGCATCTACTTCCAGCACGTAGGGCAAGGTTGCATCTGGGTGCTTGAGTATGGGTGCAGAGGTAAAGAGTTCCTTTAGAGCCTGGAAGGCTTTTTGCGATTCTGGTGTCCAGTGGAAATGCTGGCCTTGCTTCATGAGCTGGGTGATTGGGGCGATGATAGGGGAAAACCCCCTAATGAACTTTCAGTAGAAATTAGAGAATCACACGAAGCGTTGGACCCCTTTTTTATCCACTGGAGCTGGCCAGTCCTGGATAGCCGAGACTTTTTGCGGATCCATTGTAATGCTTGTGACAGAGAGGATGAGACCAAGGAATGGGATGCTAGAGCGCTCAAACGCACATTTCTCCGCCTTGGCATATAGTCCGTGTTGCCGCAGGCGACTCAGAACACTGCAGACATGTTTGCGATGTTCTTCCAATAAAGAGTAGAAAATCAGGATGTCGTCAAGATAAATAATGACGAAGAGGTCTAGGTAGTCTCGGAAGGCATCGTTGACAAGGTACTGAAATGTAGCTGGGGCATTGCAAAGTCCGAAGGGCATGATGAGGTATTCATAGTTCTCAAAGCTGGTTCAGAAAGCTGTCTTCCACTCGTCACCCTCTCTGATACGGATAAGATTGTAGGCGCCTCGGAGGTCCAACTTGTTAAACACAGAGGCTGACCCTAGCCTTTGTAAGAGCTCTGGGATGTAGGTAGAGGATAACGGTTCTTGACCGTGATTTTATTTAGGTCTCTGTAGTCGATGCAGGGGCGAAGCGTATGCTCTTTCTTCTCGATGAAGAATATGCTGTCCCCGGCAGGAGACGTAGAGGGTCTGATAAATCCCTTTGCCAAGTTTTCATCCAAATATGTCTTGAGGGCTGCTAGCTTAAGTTCAGACAAGGGATAGATAAGGCCAAAGGGGACCTCAGTTCCGGGTAGGAGTTCGATAGGGTTCAGAAAGCTGTCTTCCACTCATCACCCTCTCTCATACGGATAAGATTGTAGGCCCCTCGGAGGTCCAACTTGTTAAACACAGAGGCCGACCCTAGCCTTTGTAAGAGCTCTGGGACGTAGGTAGAGGATAACGGTTCTTGACCGTGATTTTATTTAGGTCTCTGTAGTCGATGCAGGGGCAGAAGCGTATGATCTTTCTTCTCGATGAAGAATATGCTGTCCCCGGCAGGAGACGTAGAGGGTCTGATAAATCCCTTTGCCAAGTTTTCATCCAAATATGCCTTGAGGGCTGCTAGCTCAAGTTCAGACAAGGGATAGATAAGGCCAAAGGGGACCTCAGTTCCGGGTAGGAGTTCAGTCGTAAGACTGATGCGGTGGTAATTTGTCAGCCCCTTTCTGGCTGAACACATCCAGATAACTATGATAGCTGTAGAACAGACAGCACCGACTAGAAGCTGTAATTAAAGCAAAAAGTGGTTCAACAAAATACTGACACAAGGGGGTGATTCTTTTTCCAACTCAGTGACTGTGTTTTCGATTTTTTTTTTCTGACATGGTGTTATATCTTGCACTAGGATGTTATACGTTGAGTAAATACAGTTAGATGAAACGAATACTGTGTCTGTCTTCATTTCAGGCTGCAAAGCAACAAAATGTAATTATTTTAAAGGGGGTGATTCTTTTCTATATCCACTGGTATCTATGAATATAGTTTTCATTTTGTTGTTTGTTTTTATGTGTTTGAGTGGCACATTTTGATAACTGCAGCAGCACAGTTTTAAAACGCTGCATTAATCATTTATAGAATTGTTTCACATTATATATTTTCATAGCAAGGAGTGATATATTGAATATTTTACCAGCTCAAGTATGGCAAATCAAAGACAAAGCATCAAGGAAATCCAGGTCAGCCATTCCCTCCTCAAACGTGATTGGTTAGAAGGTGTGCAATGTGCAGTTCTTTTTGGTTATGGCATGACAGGTTTTGACAGTATTATGAAGGTACATTACAGTTGATTTACTAAATCTTTGCAGGGGAAGAGCTTAATCTCATTCACTAAGCTCTAGGGTATATTTTATTGCAAAGTGCAACTTCCCTTGCAAAATGAACAGCCTATTTGCATTTAGTAAATCAGCCCCATTGAACATTCACTAATAGACCATAAATAAGGATATATTGGGGTTGATTTACTGAAGATACATAGGCTGTTCACTTTGCAAGGGAATTTGCCCCAGAGCTAAATGAATGTGGTGAAGTTTCACTTTGCAAAGAATACCTAATCACATGCAAGGAAAAACAGTATTTTGCTCATATATGATTGGCTGACTTCTCATTCACAAAGCTCTGGGGCAAATTCCCTTGAACCATGAACAGCCCATTTGCCTTTAATAAATCAATTCCACTGAGTGGGTGCTATTCAAAAAAGCATGCTCAGTGAAAATTTAGCATTAAGTGTAAACCTATGAACAGTATAAGAGGTTCTTATATGCTTATTTGAAATTGTTTGAGTGCCCTCTCTGCATATGTTTTGGCTCTGATGAAGGGGTTACCTTTGAAATGCTTTAGCCATAAAAGATTCTGGTGAGGGCACTCTGTAGTGTGCTAAGTCCAGGACTACTGTGTTATAGATGAGTAGCTTGATGAGGGATTTTAATTCACAAGTTTGTGGGTATAATTCTTGTTGATCTTAAATAAATGCTGTGGGATAATGCACTAGGCTGGTGCTACCTCTTTTGTTTGGTTTTCGTTATACATCAACTTGGGCACAGCACAGAATTGTGTGACAGGATGTTGTAGTTCTATCTAAAAATAACTAAAAAAAACTTTCAAGCTCGGCAAAACTGACTGCACTTGCTTTTTGAACAATGATGAAGGGACTTTCTGACTTTAGTACAATTGTAGTGTTTCTTAGACACTACTAGTAGTTTACTGTCTAACTTTATTTGTTGGCTTAAGAACGTGTTACTAAGTAAACACCAATTCTACACATACACGTATTAACTGCAAATATTTTTTGAAGACAAATCCTGTATGCATGACCAATTTTGTTTTCCTATCTAGTGCAGAATTTTATTGAGCACTATTTAGGGTATTCAATAGTACAACTAAAACACAAATAAAAGTTACCAACACTATTACACCGAATTTATCTTTCACTGATCTGATTTCATCAAGAAATCTGTCCGAATTATATTTGCTACTAAACATCATCAGCTGCCCACACCACTTTCGTTAATAAGCCTGTTTGTTTCATATTAAAAAGTTGTACAGAAGCTTACAATTATCTCAGGGGTGGGTTTACTAAGGCTTGGTACAATATGGATGGCATCCAGAGGCACAGCCCCGCTATTGCCAGTCCTCTCATTCTTGGCAAAGATCCAGTTGGGCCCTGATTGGAGTTCCGGACTCCTGTTAAGCAGCAGAAGGTCTCCACTCCTAAAACTCAAAAGCTCAGGCTCATCTAGGGAAAGAATGATATATCTGTGTTAATACCATAATGATAGTTTGTAAAGAGAACAATAAAATAGGAAAACACTATCTCTTTGAGCACATTCTGCAACCTCTGTCATCTGATGTAAAACCTATGCATGTGTCAGATAAAAAAATGATTCTCCAATAGGTAAGATGGTGCATACACCCTACAAACTAAAATCTGCCAATAGCAATTTTACCTTGTGTGTTTGCATAGAACCCAGTACAGTGCACTGTCTCAAAGAAAGCCTTATTTAAAACATTTGATAAGACAAGAAGGCAAGAAGCAACTGCTGTAACCTTTAGCAACAGATCATAATTCATTCTTCATAATGACTACACTAAATGAAAGGTAGCTTAAACCTGATGGGTTGGCCCTTTTCACTTATCTTACTGAAGACCCCACAAATTTAACAACAATACAATGCATATACAGCGATCCCCACCAACATGCAAAGCAATAAAAGTCTTTCCATCAGATATCTGTTTACATGTTGGAAAAAGCAAGTGTCACCAACAAACATTTTGGCAGAGAAGAAATATTATAGGATTGTTTGATAGGGAAAATTCCTGAATTGCACATAGAGAAACAACTAATCACTAAAAAATATGAAGAAATAATGACAGTTGTTACCTTTAATGTAAAAATGTGCATATGGAAAAATGTGCAACTGTTTTATAAGTCCTCCTATGAAAGGTATGAGACACTCCTACACTCCCCAAAAAAGCCAGGGTGTTTTTGGTTGGCTAGCACACATTACAAGGTTACAGGATTCCTAATGTGGTTGCACTGCTACATATTTTTCAAAGTGGTCTATATTGTTGCATAGCAGTATAAGTAATTCCAATTATTTATTGATATAAAATCTCTTTAGGATTCAGAAAACAATGGTACTTTTCTATGTACTTTACTTAAAAATCTGAAAGTTCAAGCCCCTTTAATTCTATATAAAATGTAAACTTATTTGTGGCTTTGGATGGAGTAGGGATGGGCTAGAATCCCTGTTCAATCTTAATTGTTGTCTGTGTCCCCACAGGAGAGATTCATTCTCTCTATTCATCCTGGTGAGTCCATTATCACTGGGACTGAATTTGAGAGAAAGTCCAAAGTTGTAAACTATAGCTGAAAAGGAATATACTGTAGAATAATCCCTACTTTGTCTAAAACAAAACAGAAGTTTTGGCTTTGGATACATTTTAATGTTACTTTTTATTGTTCCTAGTGTTCACAAAGCAAGGGACATTAGCTCATGCCTGTTTTGTTGTTGTACTCTGTTGCTGTCCGGGAGCTGTCCTGCAGGGCCACCGCATATACAGATCTGGTTTTCAGGCCATCCACAAAGTAAAGAAGCAGCTTAGAGATTTCTTCACTGTTCTGTGTTGTTAGGGCAAATTGTTCTCCACGAACTGTATTTAAAACACAGCACTGACCAAACTGCTTTGCAGCCCTAAAAGAGAATTACAAAACATATCTTATAATTTTACAGTAGTTCTGCACAGACATAATTAAGCTGTAATGTCTATTCTCGAAGTTGGATCTGTCTATATTTATCTATTCAATCTATTTCCACTCCTTATTTTTTCCGATATTAAAATAAGATCAATAAGGACACAGTAAAATTGATATAGCCAATGAAGACAGCATTTCCAAATCAATGACCTCATATTTCTCTGCTACCATAAATATAGCTTAGCTTGCTTTCCTTAGAGAAAATTGAGTACTGTCCGTGATACTTTTTTATTTGCACTAACATAAACTTTTTCAGGACAAGCTTTTTGGGGCATCTCCCCTTCTTCAAGGTCCAAGCAGTACTGCTTGGACCTTGAAGAAGGGGAGATACCCCGAAAGCTTGTCCTGAAAAATTTTATGTTAGTGCAAATAAAAAAAGTATCACGGACAGTACTCAATTTTCTCTAGCACTATTGCACTAATACGGCTACAATCACCTCTTGCTTTCCTTAACAATTCATCCCCACACTGTTACTACCCTTTGTAATACCCTGCCCTTTAGACTGTAAGTTTTCACAGGCAGGGTTCTCCTAACCCTCTTTTCTTTAATTGTATTGCAAGGGCCCTTTTACACAAAACGCAGGTGGATGCATTTTGAACTGCATTCCTACTGCATAGACAGCCCAAATTTAAAGTAATCCTATGGGCATAGTTCACATCATTGCAGTGCAGTTAAAAAAAAAAGTAGAGCATGCTGCATTTTTATGCGCTACAAATACACTGCACATCTTTAAGCCAAGAAAGCCAAGCCCAAAAGAGTATAGCAAAGTGCACTGCAAATGCAGTACTAAACACAGCACAAAACGCATTCAAGCGTGCGTCAAGCGCACATCAAGTGTGTTTCAAATGCATGTAGACATGCAGACAAGAATGCGGAGTTATGTGCAGTTTCTGGTATGAATGGGCCCTTACTTTACTATCTCCCTTTATTTCTCCCAAGTGCAGCACAAACTGTTGACGCTATATAAATACTGTATAATACTAAAATTCTAAAACAAAATCACAGGGTATATCACTACTCAGGCTGAACTCACCTCTTAGTATGGATGCCAATTAATTCAGGAAAAGAAAGATCCAGTAACTTCTTCTCGGTTTTATCTAGAAAACTAACCCCCTTCCAGTTTATTGCAACAATAAATTGGTTCCTGTTGATACTAGGTCCTGCAAAAGCAGTGGCAGATAGTCGAGATGAATAAACATGACAAAGCAAGCAACATGTATAATAAAAACTGGCTATAGTAGTGGTCTATCTTACCAGAAAACTTGGATGCTTCAAAGAACTTTGAAAACAACAGAGGCCACTGCAGCCATGAGTAATCCACCACCGTCTCCTTTACTTCTGGTACTGGAGTCTTACTTGTCACATACTGAGCCTTTAACACATAAACATAAATTGGAAGACCAACTAATACTTGCTACAGTATGTTAGGTTTGTAGGAAGTCAGTAACTATTCCTCTTATGCTGGCCATACACTATGCGAAAAATCGGCCGAAAATCGCTCATTTGGACAGTTCGTTAGTTTTTCGGCCAGTTAATGGGCACAAATCGATAATCGGTCAGGACGTTTTTAAAAAAAAACAAAGGACAGGTTTGGAAATGTTCCACTGAACGAATGATAAATTGAAAGGTTAATGTGTTTCCTGTCCAAACTGTTTGCATTAGGTATAACGGAAAAAAACTAACAGAAACAGTTTAATTTATGTCCATTGAACGATTTATCGGTCATTACATGATGGCACTATCGTTTGCTGTCACGGCCGAGTGTTCATTTTTCGAAATATGGGTTAGAATGATTCTTCGTAAAGTGTATGGCCAGCATAAGAAAGCAGGGAATAGGGACTTTTGATTACTATGTGTGTACATGTATAAGAGATTTCTTCTTGCTAATTTGACTAACAATGAAAGAGTCTTAAAGAGGTATTAAATACCAGGAGTGCATTACGTACAGAGTTTTGGGGGGTGGGGGGGGGGGTGTTACACATAGAGTGCAGAGTTCATGGGTGAGCTACATACACAGTGCAGAGTTCAGGGATGCACTACACACAGAGTGCAGAGTTCAGTCTTCTTCCACAGTTCCACTTTAAGTTTTTGTACTTATCTTGAAGGGGTTGTAAATTCTCCAAGTTTTTCCCCTTAATGTGAAAGTGAAAAACCTTTTGTTGTGCAGCAGACCCCCAGAGCCCCTTTTACTTACTGTACCTGAGCCTGATCATTCCAGCGATTAGAATGAGCCCAGCAGCTTCAGCCACTGTCTCGGGTTCTCATTGGATAGATTGATAGGGCTGAGTCCTGCTGTCTGTGTCAATGGACGCAGCAGCAGGACTTGGGAGCATGCCCGCACGAGTGCCCCCATGGAAATCGGCTCTCCGTGGGTGCACTCGATGCAAGGGACCCCAGAAGAGGAGGTTCGGGGGCCACTCTGTGCAAAACCCTTGCGCAGATGAGGTAAGTATGACATGTTTGTTATTAAAAAAAAAAAAACTTTTAGTATCCCTTTAAGGTTTTTGCTTACATACATTTTTTGCTGGGCTGTGGGGATAAAAATCACTACTAACATATAACCAAATAAACATATATAAATGCTAGTCAAAGCAATTGTTGCCAAGAATATTACCGTAGCATGCTTTTCTTTCAACAAATTTGCCCAGTGATTGCCTTTAGTGGGCAGTTGCTTTGATGGTATGCAGTCTTTCACAGTACTTTGTATGAACTCATCCTTCAAAATCACACCATATTTAATATAGTAGTGTTTCGACAACAATTCTGCCATGTCTTCCTCCTGCAAGAGAAATCTGAGTTTATATACAGTGGCAATACCTTGGCACCAGATGCCGTCTGCCCTCCTTCTACACCACTTTCATGGGTCAACTCATTCCAGAATTTGATATTTCAAAGATTAAGTTGTAAAGTCATGTTTCTGAACACTTGATTCACAATACTCCTTGTTCCTCTCTCCTGTACAGTAACTTAGTT
Source organism: Glandirana rugosa (assembly GCA_018402905.1). NCBI lineage: Eukaryota > Metazoa > Chordata > Amphibia > Anura > Ranidae > Glandirana > Glandirana rugosa. The sequence goes on from BLSH010469704.1 coordinate 2,399,588, forward strand.
CCGGCCAGATGGTGAGGCCTGCTGTAGTTGAAGCAGGACCTCTGGACCGCCCATTACAGGCAGGGACCACTGTCCCCTAGAGTGACGCAAAGTACAATGTGCTAGCTAGTGTGATGGACTACAACTTCCAGGCCCTGCCAGCTCTTCCAGCTGCACCACCCTCTTCCACTGCCACAGCAACACCAAAGTCCCACACTGGATTCTGCATCCTTCCCAGACTGTCTCTCGCCCCAATCTGCTCCGGCATGCCTCCTCCAGTATCCCAGGATGTGTTGCTCACCGTCTCCTGACACTTGTAGTTCCTCACTGAAGATCTCTCTCCGATGATGCTCTCTCCCGCTGTCCTTTCCCCTCTGCCTTGTGCCACCAATCCAAGATCTCCCTCCTCCTGGCTGTACCCGAGCACTCCAGGCCCGGGGTCACCCCCCCTAGACTGGGAGCTCCCCCTGGGCCACGACAGCCTCCGCACTCATCTCCAGACTTCCAGCCGAACTCTCCTCCCAGACTGGGCTGACCCTGGGTATTTAAGGAGGTCTGCCCCTGCCAATCCAGGTTGGGGATTGGTCAGGGCTCCTCAGAATACCCCAGGTGGCTACACCTCCCCTCCCACCTCTCTTTCCAGAGAACACGAGAAACTTCTGGAAAGAAGTGGGAGGTCCTGATGACACCACCTGTGAATCACCCAGCCCTACCCTGAGCCACTCCCAGCCCAGAATCAAAACAATCAGGCCTGCTCTAAGTCAGACCTGACTAAATTTGCCTCACCTAGCAAAAATCTCACATCAACACCTACCTACTGTAGAGGGCGCTGCACTCACCCCCCACCAAACCCTAGCTGAGAAATTTAGAAAAAAAATTGCTCCTGGGCCTGGGAACATGGCATCCCATGATCCAAAATTGGAAGGGGGAAAAGGGAATAAACTTGGATGGGGACTGTACAAATAAATAAGTACAAACATATAGTTCAATCTTTGTGAATATTTACACCTGTACACAGTAATATACATTCCTAACTACTGTCTCTGCAACTAACAGCATGTAAAAACAATCAATATACATTTCCCGAGTCAGAGCACTTCTCCCGAAAGAAAAGCACTCCGCTCATACAGTTGTAGAAGAAAGTTTTGACTCTCGCCGGATGGGGATGAACAGCCGTTCCTAAGAACAGCTGTTTTCTTCTCCTAAGAGAAGAGAAAACAACTAAACTACAACTAACTAAACAGCAACAGGTCTATTGGGAGGGGGTTATAGGCCTCCCAAAAGAACAACAACACAGCACACTGTATCAAAGTCTTTTTCCTGCCTGCTCTGCCAGTGAGGGGTTAGGATCCCATTGGCAGAAACAGAAAAGGGGAAAAAGGGTATAAGTCAGTTCCTTTTAAAGTTCCTGATAGAAGGGGCCCCTGCCCGGGCAACAGGCTTCAAAAGGAAGAAAAATGGACTGGACAAACCTCACCCCAGTGTCCTTTCAATGGGCAAGTCTCTTCCACTGGGCACAGGGTGGCAGGCTGGCTTGTCCAGCCATTCAGGAAGAAAACAACACACTTCACCAGCAGTCCTGTGAGTGCACCTACATTGGCTGTAGTCCTAAAACAGTGCTCAAATGTAGTACTGTGGATTGGGCAACCTCTTCTGGGTTTCCACCTTCTTCCCGAACTGAAACAGAGTAGCTCTTCGCGGGTTGACCCGCCTTGACTACAAGCACACAGTCCTTCAGGATAGCACGCTCCAGGTTCCACTCCTTTTTCAAGTCCTTGAACCTCTCCCAGGAGCTGCTTTCCAGTCCCCTTAGGGGTTGAGGGACATGAAGGTATTCCCATATCATCTCATTCTCCCACTCCTCCCGTGAGCTTTCCGCAATGTCCATGATATGGGGTGGGACATAGGGATAGTCCAGGCCCCACTCCAAGGCAACTCTTTCTTGTACCTCCCACTGGAACTGGGAGTACCTAGGCAGATCCCTAGCCTTCCCTCTCCCGGCAGGTTGTGGGTATCAGGGGATCTGACTACCCATTGGCGGTAGGTTGCTGCACTGATCTGGTGATGGAAGATTGGACATTGGCAAGCTTTTGAGTACATGCCCTCTTGGTGCCTCCCCTATAACCCTACCCAATTCCGTGAGTACTCCGTTTTGTGCTAGTGTCCTAAGGTGATGGACCTCTACGGAGAAATCACTCTTACCTTAAAGTGTTACTAAAGCCACAACAGTAAAATCTTTCTGTATATGCAGAATATCATGCTTGTCATACTCACTGTGGAACTTAAGAGGTTAATCCTCTGCATTGTGCAAAAAGGCTCTTTGATCCTAAATGTACAGATCCTTCCCTCCTGCATCTCTTTTGGTAAGGCCAGATAATGCAGTGAGGGTGGTCCTCCTGCACATGCTCAGTTTGGTCTCTATTAATGGAGAGCATTTCCTTGTTCTCAGAGCTAGCCAGGTCACATGATATTGACATCACACATGTGGGCATGTATACAGGCTATAGTGGAAATCTCCTCCTACTTGAAAACTGAGCACTCTGCAGACCCTGCAGTTTATCACGTGACCGTGGTATACAGATCAGCCAAAAAGGTATATAGTGGCAGTATTTTAATGTAAAAAGAAGATTTATAAGCTGTGGGCACTGTGGGGGCCTGTAGAACACTTAGGCCAGGTCCACATATGTGCAAATTGGATGCGAATGGCTCTCAATGGAGCCAGTTTACACATGTCCGGGGGAGCCGTGGTGAGGTTTCCAAAGGAGTCCTGTGTGTTTTTTGGGTCCGGTTCAGGTGCGAATTTAGTTAAAAATTCGGACCTGAATCGCTCCTGAACCAGTGAACAGAAACACACTGGACCCCAGGCTGGAAACCGTGGCTGCACATATGTGAATGCAGACTAAACCTCACAGTGACTATATTTCCCATGCCCTGGAGTAGGTACCCATTTTAACATCTGTCTCTGCATCCAAAAAAGCGGCCTATTGGACAAAGGCAAATTTTTCTGCATCTCTGTCACATTTCCTTGGACAACTAACAGCTTTAATGCAGCCATCTCTGTCCTGGGCTCCAAAACACTAAGACCCTTCTCCAGCTCCTCTGTCTCTACCGGAGTCAGATCCTTACATAACCGTCTTAGAAGAGGTGGACATACTGTAGAAGAGAATGAAGATGACCTAGGAGCAATGTTATAATAGGTTCTGGAAAATTTCTCAATTCCATATTCCTATAGTCCTGAAGCTACAGCATCAAGCAACAGGCTTGCTAATGTGGAATGGAGAGAGAAAATGCACTAAATTTAAATCTAACATTACGAATAGGGAGTATAACATAAGGGAGTTCATTACGTTTGATAGTACCCATGTCACTTACAGTCAGGTCCATAAATATCGGGACATTGACACAATTCTAATCTTTTTGGCTCTATTCACCACCATAATGGATTTGAAATGAAACAAACAAGATGAGTTATAACTGCAGACTTTCAGCTTTAATTTGAGGGTATTTACATCCAAATCAGATGAACGGTGTAGGAATTACAACTGTTTGTATATGTGCCTCCCACTTTTTAAGGGACCAAAAGTAATGGGACAGATTAACAATCATAAATCAAACTTTCACTTTTTAATACTTGGTTGCAAATCCTTTGCAGTCAATTACAGCCTGAAGTCTGGAACGCATAAACATCACCAGATGCTGGGTTTCATCCCTGGTGATGCTCTGCCAGGCCTCTACTGCAACTGTGTTCAGTTCCTGCTTGTTCTTGGGGCATTTTCCCTTCAGTTTTGTCTTCAGCAAGTGAAATGCATGCTCAATTGGATTCAGGTCAGGTGATTGACTTGGCCATTGCATAACATTCCACTTCTTTCCCTTAAAAAACTCTTTGGTTGCTTTCGCAGTATGCTATTGTCCATCTGCACTGTGAAGCGCCGTCCAATGAGTTATGAAGCATTTGGCTGAATATGAGCAGATAATATTGCCCGAAACACTTCAGAATTCATCCTGCTGCTTTTGTCAGCAGTCACATCATCAATAAATACAAGAGAACCAGTTCCATTGGCAGCCATACATGCCCACGCCATGACAATACCACCACCATGCTTCACTGATGAGGTGGTATGCTTTGGATCATGAGCAGTTCCTCTCCTTCTCCATACTCTTCTCTTCCCATCACCCTGGTACAAGTTGATCCTGGTCTCATCTGTCCATAGGATGTTGTTCCAGAACTGTGAAGGCTTTTTTAGATGTTGTTTGGCAAACTCTAATCTGGCCTTCCTGTTTTTGAGGCTCACAAATGGTTTACATCTTGTGGTGAACCCTCTGTATTTACTCTGGTGAAGTCTTCTCTTGATTGTTGACTTTGACACACATACACCTACCTCCTGGAGAGTGTTCTTGATCTGGCCAACTATTGTGAAGGGTGTTTTCTTCACCAGGGAAAGAATTCTTCGGTCATCCACCACAGTTGTTTTCTGTGGTCTTCCGGGTCTTTTGGTTTTGCTGAGCACACTGGTGCATTCTTTCTTTTTAAGTATGTTCCAAACAGTTGATTTGGCCACACCTAATGTTTTTGCTATCTCTCTGATTGGCTTGTTTTGTTTTTTAGCCTAATGATGGCTTGCTTCACTGATAGTGACAGCTCTTTGGATCTCATATTGAGAGTTGACAGCAACAGATTCCAAATGCAAATAGCACACTTGAAATGAACTCTGGACCTTTTATCTGCTCCTTGTAAATGGGATAATGAGGGAATAACACACACCTGGCCATGGAACAGCTGAGCAGCCAATTGTCCCATTACTTTTGGTCCCTTAAAAAGTGGGAGGCACATATACAAACTGTTGTAATTCCTACACCGTTCACCTGATTTGGATGTAAATACCCTCAAATTAAAGCTGAAAGTCTGCAGTTAAAGCACATCTTGTTTGTTTTATTTCAAATGCATTATGGTGGTGTATAGAGCCAAAAAGATTAGAATTGTGTCAATGTCCAAATATTTATGGACCTGACTGTATATCATCAAATGCCCATGCTAATTGCAATTGCGTCTCTCCATAAGGATAGGGGAGCATGTGGATAACATCAAAAAAGGCTTTAGAGGACACAATTTATCTTGACAGTTCAGGGAATACCATGGGAGAGACCCAAGGGGGTTGACCTTCTATGATAAAATAGATAAAATTAATAACCACTGGAGAGGTAATAGTAAGAAAACGGAAGTGTCAAAAAACTACACGCAATGGATGGAGGGGGGCTTAATGAGCCTGCTGAGTTTCCCTGAAGGGTTAATGGATCATCGGGTGTATTAGATGCAGAGTACCACTCCTGATGACGCAGTGTGAAAAAAAGCTTTGGGCGGGGCTTGCTGGCGTCACTTACGTATACCTAATTCCGGTCTGTAGAACACAGATGGTTGTCATATACCGGATCTAATACAAACACTACTAGCTCATGTGATGCAAGCAATATTATAATGTGAGTTCTTTTTTAAATGTTTTTATTGCTTCAATAAAACGGTATCATGCTATGGGGTATTGCCTGGTTTATATTGCCCCAAAAATGCACACATGACTTGAGCAGCACAGAGGAGTACTTGCCCATCCAAAATGAGAACAGCAGGGATAACCAAAAGGATGGCTGTTGATTTACATATAAAGTGATTATATCATCTTGATCTGGCAAGTATGGAAACAAAGGAGGGGAGCACGGAGTGTTGCTTTGCACATGGAACACAGAATGTTTTGGATTCTGCAGCACAGAGCACTTTTTCAAGCACCTCAGACTTTATATACGTTTATGGACTTTCTGATTTGTTTTAGGCACAAAGCACTTTATTATAAACATGTATTTCTATATATTAATTGACACATGGTCACAAAGCACTGTAATATTATGAATTGGTTTAATTGTTTATTCATTGGGTCACAAATAGCACTGAAGAGGTAACATAAGTATTACAGTTAAGCACTTTATTGGGCATTGCGTATATCAAGTACACATATTTTGTTAACAGTAGCACCACATACTGTATATTTGGTTTTAGGTCTAATGTGGATATGCTCACTTCTGCTTTGCGCAAAACCCTCAGCTTTGTTACAATTGATTCTACTTTATCTCACCATGCCCCTTTGGGTAAAAAGACACCTGCAAAATCTATAAAGGCCTTCCCCATTCAATAACAAATATAATAGACAATTTATGGTGACTGGATCACTCCAGAAAATACTTTCACTTCTCTGAAAATCATTGCTGAACTCTATCCAGCAGTGGCAGCTGGTGAAATTTTAGGATGGGGGGTGCCAGACCCCACCCTTCCTTTTTGACCCCTCACATTTCTCATAAGCCCCACTGCTTATAGATTCCACCCATTTTGTCAGGAGTATACAGCCCAGCATCACCAGACAGGGTATACAGAATCGCCAGATAAGGGTATATACAGCATGAAGATAGGGGTATATACAGCACCACAGATAGGGGTATATACAGCATCACAAATATAGAGCATCACTGATAGGGGTATATACAGCACCACAGATAGATATATACAGCACCTCAGATAGGTATACTGCACCATAGATAGGTATATAATGCACCATAGATAGGTATATAATGCACCATAGATAGATATATACAGCACCAAAGATAGATATATACAGCCCACAGATAGGGATATACAGCACCATAAATAGGTATATACTGCACCATAGGGGTATACAGCACAATAGATAGGTATATACAGCACCGCAGATATATATATATATACTGCACCATAGATAGGGATATACAGCATCATAGATAGGGGTATACAGCCCCATAGATAGATATATACAGCTCCACAGATAGATATATACTGCACCACAGATAGGGATATACAGCACCATAGATAGATATATACAGCCCCACAGATAGATATATACTGCACCATAGATAGATATATACAGCCCCACAGATAGATATATACCGCACCACAGATACGGTATCCCACAAAAGTGAGTACACCCCTCACATTTTTGTAAATATTTGATTCTATCTTTTCATGTGAAGAAATTACACTTTGCTACAATGTAAAGTAGTGCGTGTACAGCTTGTATAACAGTGTAAGTTTGCTGTCCCCTTAAAATAACTCAAACACAGCCATTAATGTCTAAAACGCTGGCAACAAAAGTGAGTATATAAGTGAAAATGTCCAAATTGGGCCCAAAGTGTCAATATTTTGTGCAGCCACCATTATTTTCCAGCACTGCCTTAACGCTCTTGGGCATGGAGTTCACCAGAGCTTCACAGGTTGCCACTGGAGTCCTCTTCCACTCCTCCATGACGACATCACAGAGCTGGTGGATGTTGGAGACGTTGCACTCCTCCACCTTCCGTTTGAGGATGCCCCACAGATGCTCAATAGGGTTTAGGTCTGGAAACATGCTTGGCCAGTCAATCACCTTTTCCCTCAGCTTCTTTAGCAAGGCAGTGGTCGTCTTGGAGGTGTGTTTGGGGTTGTTATCATGTTGGAATACTGCCCTGCGGCCCAGTCTCAGAAGGGATGAAATCATGCTCTGCTTCAGTAGGTCACAGAACATGTTGGCATTCATGGTTCCTTCAATGAACTGTAGCTCCCCAGTGCCGGGAGCACTCATACAGCCCCAGACCATGACGCTCCCACCACCATGCTTGACTGTAGGCAAGACACACTTGTCTTTGTACTCCTTACCTGGTTGCCGCTACACACGCTTGACACCATCTGAACCAAATAAGTTTATCTTGGTCTCGTCAGACCACAGGACAGGGTTCCAGTGATCCATGTCCTCAGTCTGCTTGTCTTCAGCAAACTGTTTGCAGCCTTTCTTGTGCATCATCTTTAAAAGAGGCTTCCTTCTGGGACGACAGCCATGCAAACCAATTTGATGCAGTGTGCAGCGTATAGTCTGAGCACTGACAGGCTGACCCCATATCCCTCTGCAGCAATACTGGCAGCACTCATACGTCTATTTCCCAAAGACAACCTCTGGATATGACTCTGAGCAAGTGCACGCAACTTCTTTGGCCAACCATGGCGAGGCCTGTTCTGAATGGAACCTGTCCTGTTAAAGCACTGTATGGTCTTGGCCACCGTGCTACAGCTCCGTTTTAGGGTCTTGGCAATCTTCTTATAGCCTAGGCCATCTTTATGCAGAGCAACAATTCTTTTTTTCAGATCCTCAGAGAGTTCTTTGCCATGAGGTGCTATGTTGAACTTCCGGTGACCAGCATGAGAGAGTAAGAGCAATAACATCAAATTTAACACACCTGCTCCCCATTCACACCTGAGACCTTGTAACACTAACGAGTCACATGACACCGGGGAGGAAAAATTGGGACCAATTTGGACATTTTCACTTAGGGGTGTACTCACTTTTGTTGCCAGTGGTTTAGACATTAATGGCTGTGTGTTGAGTTATTTTGAGGGGACAGCAAACTTACACTGTTATACAAGCTGTACACTCCCTACTTTACATTGTAGCAAAGTGTCATTTCTTCAGTGTTGTCATATGAAAAGATAGAATAAAATATTTACACAAATGTGAGGGGTGTACTGGCTTTTATGAGATACTGTATGTATCTCAAGCCCTACAGATATATATATACTGCACCATAGATAGGTATATACAGCACCATAGATAGGTATACACAGCCCCAGAGATAGATATATACAGCCCCACGGAAAGATATATACTGCACCACAGATAGGGATATACAGCACCATAGATAGATATATACAGCCCCACAGATAGATATATACAGCCCTACAGATAGATATATATTGTACCATAGATAGATATATATAGCCCCACAGATAGGTATATACAGCCCCATAGACAGATATATAGATAGGGGTACACAGCCAACCCCCCCGTTGGGCTTGGGACATCAAAGTCCCGCACTTACCCTGTCTAGGAGCGGGCAGCAGGCAGCAGGAAGTGCCCGGCGAGCGGGGAGCTATGTCCGGCAAGCCGCTTGGCTTTCGGCCATGCATCCCCCTTCTCCTCCGACTAGGAAGGCGTCCAATAGGATCGCCTGTCTTCTCCACCAATCGGGACACCGGTAACATACCGGCGCTTCCTGATTGGAGGAGAGCGGTTTACTGTTAGAAAGGCAAAAGGGCTTGTGGTGGCACACTTTGCGCCACAAGCCACACTATATTAAGCCTATTAGAGCCTACGGCTCTAATGAGATGCTTCAAAGTAACCCCCCAACGCGGTAATTCATGGGACCGGTGCCTCAAAGGGGCCGGCCGCATGAATTAGGGGGTGGTCGTGGAATGAATCTATCCATGGCATAGAGGGAGTGGCGAGGGGAGAGGGGGCAGCGTCTGTGCGCCCTTAATGGACGGGCTGCCACTGCTATCCAGTGAAAAATGAGTTCACTAAAAATTGGCCTGTTCCTATGGTTGACCCTGCTATCTCAGTCTTAAACCTACAGCTCAGTATACCAATCGAAGATGTGCCTTCATTCAAAGATTTTACAGATACTATAAGTTTGAGACACTCCTAAAGGATCTCTTTACAATCCCAGGCCCAGTTCTACAATTAACTGTCTTTTTTTAAATTAAAAAAAAAAAAAAAAAGATTATAATTTGCATGATTTTATTTTACAGATATTTGCAAGGAGAGATGTTTGCACTGATGCACGTTTAGTTTTATAAACTGAATACTAAATTACTCAAAAAACATAGTGAAAACAATGTTACTCTCAGGCACTTCCTTGCTCTGGCCTATGTTGCGTTCATTATGAAGCCATGTCAACAAGTTACAATACACTTTGTGCATTCTCACTTATAATAAAAGAATACAAAAAATGTTCCAGGGATGTGAGGGATACAAAGTTGGAAATTTAAGTACAGAGATGTCTCCACTTGAGTCCCACAGATATATGAAATGTCTCTGAGTGGTTCAGACTAAGGATGGGCAGAACAACCCCTGTTCGGTTTGCAGCAGAACTCCCGAACAGGGGAAATGTTCTAACCCAAACGGCCGAACCCCATTGAAGTCTATGGGAGCCGAACAGGAAAATTAAAAGTGCCCATTTTGAAGGCTTATATGCAAGTAATTGGACATAAAAGGGGTATGGAGGTCTGGGTACTGCCCTGGGGGACATGTATCAATACATTTAAAAAAATAATCCTTTTTGCAGGAGCAGTGATTTTAATTATGCTGGGATATAGAAGAGGAAAAAGAGCAGCGCCATCTAAGTGCAGCAATTGGGTAAGTTTAATACACTAAAAGAATAAAACTCACAATGTGGTAGAACATCTGCACATTTATCAGTACAAAGTTCATCCGCTCTGGGGGAGGATGTGGTGTGGTGTGTTGGTCGGTGGCCACTAGTCCCGGCTACGCTGGTGGCTCCCAGCGCTTCTGGAGCTCAGGTACACTTGAGAAGGGCCGCTGACGTCACTTCCGGGTCTGAGAGGTGAGCAGGCAGTGCATGCATTCGGAGCATGCATGCTCCTTCATCAGGCCTCCATCCAGGAAGCACTGGGAGCCATCGGCATGGCTGGGACTAGTAGCCACCCACCAACAGACCGCACCATGTCCTCCCCCAGAGCGGATGAACTTTGTACTGATACATGCGCTGATGTTCTACCACATTGTGAGTTTTATTATTTTAGTGTATTAAACGTACCCAATTGCTGCACTTAGATAGCGCTGCTCTTTTTTCTTCTTCCATCTGGCTTCAGCATCTACACCCACAAAGACTGGAATTTTATCCTGTGGACTTTTACCCAACAGATTTTTTAAACCAGCCTGTGCCTTTTTTCACCCAGCTTACAGTGCACCAATTAATGTTTGCCTTTTTCTTATTTTAATTATGCTTAAAGTGCAACAATAAAAATGAAAAATTCCTTTAAATATAGTGCCTGGGGGGTTCCCCTTAATGTCTTGTAAAGTGGCACATCTGTAGTATGCATAAAACATGCTGCAGCAAAAATTATATTTCTAAAGAAAAAAAACGAGTCAAATGCCATTTAGAATGGCAAAAAAATGACTCTCAGTTGCAATTTCTGGCACCCAGCTATTGAAAAAAATAAAGAGAAAAACAGCGTGGAAAAATGGCATGGGGTCCCCTCCCCCAGTCCATACCAGACCCTTCAGGACTTCGGCGGGAGGCCTCCCAGGAGACAGAGCGGTTTTTATCTTTCAGGTCGGTGGGCGGCGGGATTGCCGATGGATTTACATCTAGGGACACAATTTTTTATTTTTAAATAAAGGAGTTGTCAAAAACCGTCTTTTGTGTTTATTACTTTTTGCCACTTTTTTGGTGAATGGGTAAATTCATTAACTTGGGGGAGGGGCGGGACCCCATGTTGAGGGCATGTGGCCTGGTATGGTTCAGGATGGGGGGGGGGGGCGCTCCCTGTTTTTAATTTTTTCAGAGTCACCCTCCAAATCATTTCAAGACCCAAAGGACACTTTTTTTTTATTGTTCAGCTGTCAGTGAGGAAACCCATTGACAGCTGATGACTCATCGGTTATTAACCACTTGCTGACCACCTCGCATGCGTTTACTGTGGAAAGTTGGCTCCGCTGCACAGATCGCCATCTATAAATGGTGATCCGTGCAGCCGCAGTTGGCGTGCTCTCGTGCCCGCCGCACTCTGCGTGAGTGTGGCCGCGGGTCAGGTGGACTCGATGTCTGCCGGCGACCTGCGATCGCCTTGTACCATGTAAACACAATGGTTCCCCATTCTGACAGACGGCATGACAGTGATCTACTGACCCCTGTCATCGGGATCAGTTAGATCTGTCATTCCCCTGCCAGCCCAGCCCCCACACAGTTAGAACACAGTGAGGGAACACAGTTAACCCCTTGATCACCCCCTTGGTGTTAACCCCTTCCCTACCTGTGACATTTACACAGTAATCAGTGGCTATTTTTAGATCTGATCGCTGCTTCAATGTCAATGGTCCCAAAAAAGTGTCAAAAATGTCCGATCTGTCCACGGCAATATCGCAGTCCCAATAAAAATCGCAGATCGCCGCCATTACAAAAAAAAAACAAACCCCATAAATTAATTCTCATGGTTTGTAAACGCGGCATCTTTTGCGCAAACCAATCAATATACGCCTATTGCGATTTTTTTTACCACAAGAAGAATATATATCGGCCAAAACTGATGAATACATTTTTTAAAATATTTTTTTGGATATGTATTATAGCAAAAAGTAAAAAATATTGGGTTTTTTTTCAAAACTGTAGCTCTTTTTTTGTTTATAACGGTGATCAGAAGTGATGTACAGGTGATGTAGAGGTGATCAAATACCACCAAAAGAAAGCTCTATTTGTGGGAAAAAAAGGACATCAATGTCATTTGGGTACAATGTTGCATGACCGCGCAATTGTCAGTTAAAGCCACGCAGTGCCGAATCGCAAAAAGTGCTATGGTCAGGAAGGGGCAAAATCCTTCCGGGGCTGAAGTGGTTAAGGACGCTGCGCCTGGCTTCCTTAACAACCAGTGTATACTGCACACTGATTGGGCAAAGCTTTGCCCAATAAGGGAGCAGAATGCAATGTTCAGTGCTCAGTGCATTGCAGGGTGTTTGTCGGGGGCAAACACCCTGCAAATTCGGGTGTTTTGGCGAACGGCCAAATGGGCAAATGTTCGGCCCGAACTGATGCTCGGGCCGAACTTTTCGCCCATCCCTAATTCAGACTAACTGCATTCATACAAAAACTGAAATATAGTTTTTACTTGGAAAAAAAAAATGCATATACTTCAATGTTTTCGTTCAGTGTTTTCATTCGTACACAATACACAATTTATTTTTTCATGAAATAATAACTGTTTATCAAAACTCACCTTCTCACAGCGATATTCTCCAAAACACAGGCCACGTATGACCTGGTTATATATTAAGTCTGTGCTAATGGGATCCTCTGAAGAGTTATGCCATGGTGTGAAAATTTCTTTACGGAAAAACAGTCGCCAAGGTGCATGTTTCTCTGCCTCGCCCTTGTCTCTGGCTTGCTGTTCACACTGAGAGATACCATCCATCAGGTGCTCTGACCCATTTCCCAGTGACAACACCTGAAACACAAAGAAAGATCACTGTAAGGCCATGATTTAGACGTGTCTACAACATTAAAAACATTCAGGAGGACTAAATATAAACCTCTGTATTCAATTCCATTTTCTGTCCTATTACTAAATGTTGAAAATGATTTTAACTGTATGCAATGGTGCTGCCTGTGCTTAGTTTAATCAGTGCATTAAATGAGTCTTTGAATTCCCAGCACTGGTGTGTTTCATTGAAGGCCTTTGATACAAAAGATTCTGATGCAGGAAAAGTGAGAATGGAGAAAAGGAGTTAAGTTTAGTTACAGTGGTTTTAAACCCTTACATATACCCAGTGAAATGATTGGCCTCAGGTGGATGAAACAAATCCTCTTACATACTGTAAGTTGTACATGCTTATCTGCAGCCATCTGTCCTCTACAGCTGTTCAAAGTGCAGAATTTATACAGCTTGTCCGAGCTTTCAGAAAGCAGGTGACGGGGAGCTAAATTTACATTCTGCAGAGCCCTCCCCCTCACACAACACACAGGAAGAGAGCTGAGGTTGTCAATCACAGGCTGCCTCTCCCCCCCCGTTACCATTTTGCTCTTGGTGTCAGGAAAAGCTGTCAGAAGTGACTCATGCAGATGACACTAAGTTACACTAAATGCTCTGGATTGAGAAAGTACACACTATAGAGGGATATGCTTTGTTGTATATCGTGCAGGGGCAGCCCATGCATTAAGGGCACATGGGCGCCGCCCCATTTATCCTCGCCACCCCCCTCTATGATTCATGCATAGTATGACTATGACATAGTATAACAAATGCGCATAGGGCAGGCCATTCAAGGCCAGCTCTATGTGATATGCAGAATTGCGTGAAAATTGCTTAGCCAAAATCTTGTTCCTGTTGCGCGAAAGTGTGAATGCAGCCTAAAGTCATACGGTATCTCACAAAAGTGAGTACACCCCTCACATTTTTGGAAATATTTTATTGTATCTTTTCATGCGACAACACTGAAGAAATTACACTTTGCTACAATGTAAAGAAGTGAGTGTACTGCTTGTATAACAGTATCAATTTGCTGTCCCCTCAAAATAACTCAACACACAGCCATTAATGTCTAAACTGCTGGCAATAAAAGTAAGTACACCCCTAAATGAAATTGTCCAAATTGGGCCCAATTAGCCATTCTCATTCCACGGTGTCATGTTACTCATTAGTGTTACAATGTCTCAGGTGTGAATGGGGAAGAGGTGTGTTAAATTTGGTGTTATCATTCTCAATCTCTCATACTGGTCACTGGAAGTTCAACATCTCTCTCTGAGGATCTGAAAAAAAGTTCCTATAACTGAGCTGCAGCATGGAGGCCAAGACCATACAGTGGTTTAACAGGACAGGTCCCACTCAGAACAGGCCTCGCCATAGTCGACCAAAGAGTGCATGTGCTCAGAATCATATACAGAGGTTGTCTTTGGGAAACAGATGTATGAGTGCTGCCAGCATTGCTGCAGAGGTTGAAGAGGTAGGGGTCAGCCTGTCAGTGCTCAGACCATATGCCGCACAATGCATCAAATTGGTCTGCATGGCTGTAGTCCCAGAAGGAAGCCTCTTCTAAAAATGATGCACAAGAAAGCCTGCAAACAGTTTGCTAAAGACAAGCAGACTAAGGACATGGATTACTGGAACCATGACCTGTGGTCTGATGAGATCAAGATAAACTTATTTGGTTCAGATGGTGTTAAGCGTGTGTGGCGGCAACCAGGTGAGGAGTACAAAGACATGTGTGTCTTGCCTACAGTCAAGTATGGTGGAGGGAGTGTCATGGTCTGTAGCTGCATGAGTGCTGCCAGCACTGAGGAGCTACAGTTCATTGAGGCAGCCATAAATGCCAACATATACTATGACATACTGAAGCAGGGCATGATCCCCTCCCTTCAGAGACTGGGCCGCAAGGCAGTATTCCAACATGATAACGACCCCAAACACACCTCCAAGATGACCACTGCCTTGCTAAAGTAGCTGAGGGTAAAGGTGATGGACTGCCCAAGCATGTCTCCAGACCTAAACCCTATTGAGCATCTGTGGGGCATCCTGAAACGGTAGGTGGAGGAGTACAAGGTCTCTAACATCCACCGGCTTGGTGATGTCATCATGGAGGAGAGGAAGAGGACTCCAGTGGCAACCTGTGAAGCTCTGGTGAATTCCATGCCCAAGAGGGTTAAGGCAGTACTGAAATATAATGGTGGCCACACAAAATATTGACACTTTGGGCCCAATTTTGACATTAGAGGTGTACTAACTTTTGTTGCCAGCGGCTTAGACATTAATGGCTGTGTGTTCAGTTATTTTGAGAGGACAGCAATTTTACACTATTATACAAGCTGTACACTCACTACTTTACATTGTTGCAAAGTGGCATTTCTTTAGTGTGGTCACATGAAAAGATAGAATAAAATATTTACAAAAATGTGAGGGGTGTACTCACTTTTGTGAGATACTGTATATATGTCACAGTGAGTAAATTTATCTGTGAAGCTATACCATGGACAAGATGTGTCCCTGCAGAGGAACATATATTTATGTTTAAATTTCTTATTTCCTAAATCAGTCTCTACTAGTTTCAGCACATAATGTATATGATACTAAAGCTTTTAAAGCACCTTGTCATAAATTGATATGTAAACTGAAAATCCAAAAGTGTCCACCAGCTTTAGCTTTTGGGATATACTCCTGCAGACCTCCTTGGCATTGGTTGCTGAATCTGCTTGGATGACTATAGTTTCTCCAGTCATGATTTTGATAGGTATTTCTAGAGATGCTGCTCCCTTCATTTGCTGTACAAGACAGAAACATGATGGAGAGGGACTTAACATAAGCAAAAAATTAAATCATACCAATAATCCCTTGTGAAGGCACCAATATAAGATTGACAATTTGTATTTTTATCAAAATCAATAAAAATGTTATTTTTGTTAAAATAAAAAAAGACTGACATTCTCAAATACTTGCCTCTTCAGTATTAGCCCTAATTCATATCATAAGGGTCTCTTCTCATGGGCGGTCCGCCCGGCGGACTCTGCTTTGCTCAGAAGGGGATCGATTTGCTGATCCCCGCTGAGCAGGCGGATGACAGGTCCATCTCCGCTCACCGTGCAGAGATGGACCTGTCAGAGTCCCGCTCTCCTCTATGGGGAGATCAGGAGACCCACCGATGGATGGAAAATAGGATTATCAGCCATCTGGATGTCACGAACAGGATCGGATAGCAGCGGGTGTTAGCGGACATATCACTGCTGACATCCGACACTCCATAGTAGTGAATGGAGGCTCTGATCAGGTCCACCTGAAAAAGCCTGTGTGAAAAGGGCCTAAGTTTACACAAGCATCAAAAGCAGCCTCACCAATGACAGGCCATGCCCTGTGTCAATTATGTGCATTTCAGCAGACCAGTGATGGCTGGTGGTATGCACCCATAGCCGACCCCCGGCTGGTCGAGTCACTCACACCCCCCCAGTCGGTTGGTCACCAGCTCCGCACTTACACCATCTAGGTTGTGGGCAGTGCTTCCTCCGGGTGGTGGCTTCCCCTGCGTCTCCTCCTCCTCTGCATCACGCCGTGTGTCTCCTCCCTCCTCCTCCTAGGAGGCCAATAGGATCACTTCTCCTCTTGGCCAACCATGTGACGTGCCTCAGGACCCTCTTCCTGATTGGCCGGGAGGAGAAGCAGGAAAACAATTGTGAATATCATGATGATCCAACTTGCAGCGCGACTTGTGTGTTAGGGATCTTGAAGGGGAACCCCCGCAAAAAAATTGCGTAGGGTTCCCCCCCAAGAGCATACCAGGCTCTACGACCTGGCATGGATTTTAAGAGGAACCCCCATGCTGAAAAAACGGCGTAGGGTCCCCCCCACAATCCATACCAGACCCTTATCCGAGCACGCAGCCTGGCAGGCCAGGAAAGGGGGTGGGGACGAGCGAGCGCACCCCCATCCTGGACCGTACCATTACATCACAGCCCCGCCCCAGGATGTGACGTCATGAGGGTGGGGCTCAGGATGACATCAGTGTGTGGCCCCGCCCCATGCCAATACAAAGCAACAGCGCAGCACGGACCCGGCATTCGAGTGGAAGAGAGCGACGAGTCAACATCTCCAGAAGAGGAGAGTAGAAGAAGAAGGAGAAGCGGGAGAAGCTAGCCGAGGAGACAGCGGCAGAAGTCAGAAGATGCCTCAGAAGACAGAAACTCCGCAGAAGACCCCTCAGAAGACCCCACAAAAGAGCCGAAGAAAGAAGACGCTGGAGAGGGAGAAGAGAGGGGAGAAGACGTCGGAGCTGATTTAATAAAATATTTCAAAAAGCTGTGTAGTGTGGTTTTTTTTACACTTTTTTTGCAGGTAAATGGGTAGGAGCATGATGTACCCCATACTCATTTACATAGGGTGTGGGGCCGGCATCCGGGGGCCCCCTTATTAAAGGGGGCTTCCAGATTCCGATAATCCCAAGCCCGCAGACCCAGACAACCAACGGCCAGGGTTGTTGGGAAGAGGCTCTTGTCCCCATCAACATGGGAACAAGGTGCTTT
The DNA here is from genome assembly GCA_018402905.1 of Glandirana rugosa. NCBI lineage: Eukaryota > Metazoa > Chordata > Amphibia > Anura > Ranidae > Glandirana > Glandirana rugosa. The sequence continues at coordinate 2,417,183 of BLSH010469704.1, forward strand.
GGGGTGGGAGGGGGGCGCAGAGCCCCCCCTGCCCCAAAGCACCCATACTCCCCATGTTGAGGGCATGCGGCCTGGTATGGTCCAGGATGGGGGGGGCGCGCTCGCTCGTCCCCACCCCATTTTATGGCCTTCCAGGCCAAGTGCTCGAATAAAGGTCTGGTATGGATTTTGGGGGGGACCCTACGCTGTTTTTTTCGGCGTGGGGGTTCCTCTTAAAATCCATGCCAGATCGTAGAGCCTGGTATGCCCCTGGGGGGAACCCTACGCAAAATTTTTTGCGGGGATTCCCCTTCATGATCCCTAGCATACAAGTCGCGCTGCAAGTCGGATCATCATGATCTGACTTCTGTTCAAATCAATGTGCTCCCATAGGGAACCATTGATTTTGAATAGAGGCAGAAAAACGCAGCTGACAGCCAGAGCAGAAAAACGTGCATTGACGTCAATGCAAAACGCAGAGAAAAACTGCGATTTTTCCCTGACGTCGGACCCGGCATTTTGCTTATTTTTTTGCATACGCCTGTGTGTATGAGGCCTAAAAGTGAAAAACCTTCTGTGGTGCAGCTGCCCCCCAGAGCCCCCCTTTTACTTACCTGAACCCGGTCTTTCCAGTGGTGTGAATGAGCACAGCAGCTCCTGCCGCTGTCTTGGGTCCTCATTAGATAGATTGATAGCAGCGGAGCTAGGGTTGCCACCTCATCCCTTTAAACCCGAACACATATGAATTACACAGGTTCTGAGGCTAATTAAATGAAGATAAGTCACCAAGTGAGTTTAATTACCACCTTAATCAGCCACAGAGCCTGTGTAATTCATATGTGTTCAGGTTTAAAGGGATGAGGTGGCAACCCTAAGCGGAGCCATTGGCTCCCGCTGCTGTCAATCAAATCCAATGACGCGGAAGCTGGGGGCAGGGCCGAGCCCAGCTGTCTGTGTCAATGGTCGCAGCAGCAGGACTCGGAAGCGCACCCGCACGAGTGTCCCCAGGTAAAGTGTTTGCCTGTGGGGGCACTCAATGCGGGGAGGAGCCAGGAGCGCCGCAGAGGGATCCCAGAAGAGGAGGATCAGGGCCACTCTGTGCAAAACCCTTGCACAGAGGAGGTAAGTATGACAAATTTGTTATTTAAAAAAACAAAAAAAAAACAAAGCTTTACAATCCCTTTAAATACATTCAACACCACATTGTAACCAACAATATAAAAAATAGCATATATAATTGGACAAGCAAGAAATAAAATGAAAGGAGATAGGAAATGCTTTGTAATATCTTGGGTTGCAATTATTAATTGGCTATCATGAATGGAAGTGATCAGCTATAAGCAATATAAAGAATACCTGTAGTTCTAGCCAGCTGGGGGGCTCTGAACGGACTCCATTAGCTGCAACACGATTCAGCTGTTTCATGCACACAGCACTGTGTGCTATCTGCTGTCCATGGATAAAGTTCTGCAAGTACTATGAGAACAGAATATAAATGGTGTCATGCTTTAACCATATTTAACGTGTACAGTTACTGTATACTACCAGAAAGAAAACAATTTGAATGCCAAGTTAAAACCAGTAAGGTAGCCTGGGTGTGGGGAACCTCAATGCCAAACAGTTTAGTACTTTGTTTAAAACTATCCCCCCTTGCATTTTGCAGATTTGTACTGCAGTCCATTTAACATGGTTTCCTATGGAACATGTTCTGCAGTGCATATATGCAAAATGCACTAAAAATACATAGGTGTGAATCCAGCCTAAAGCTACACAAGGCTCTTTTCTCCAGTAGTGTCTGCAATTCCTCTGTGAAATATGCAGGTAAAGTAGGATTTCACTACATACAAATTTGGCTGCTTTTCACTTGATACAGGTCAAATCATGTTGGAATGTTTAACTCTTATATACAGTATACATTCAGTAGATAGGTTATGTGAAATGTCATATATATCCTCCATTTTATTCTAATCCAAATTGCACAGGAGACCTTCATGCAAAATGAAAACTGATCCACAACTCTTGCACTGTTGCATTAGTCATTGTAATGCATTGTAATGCATTAGTATCACATGCAGCAAACACGACAAGCTTTCTATATTAGTTTTATTTACATTTTTATAAAGATGATTTTTTAATGAATTTGAGTATACAAATAAACAAAACAGTTATGTATGCATGACAAAACACGAACCACTGAGTACTTTATGTTGCATGTACAGCAAGTGAGAAATAAGGAAAAAACTACAGTGTACAGACTCATGTCCTTCCTTCATTTAGAGGTAGACAGTTTCAATAGCCATAGTAGGGTGTATCGACAGACAATAGTGTAGTCCCTTGGCGTTCTCATTTGTGGGGTATGTTGTAATCGGGCATGTAGACTACAGACCACACATTTTGTCAAACTTTCAGGGAGAACCCCTGTTGGTATATATATATATATATATATATGAGATGGCAAAAGATAAAGGCAGAATTAATCAATTGTTCGCTTAGTTAGGAACGGGAGTAGGAACCCATTCAAGTGAGTTTTTTTTTTTCTGCCATAAAAGTATAAGGCGATTATTAATGTCTTTGCATTTGAGGGGATTTGGAGTTTCTCTATGAGCCCCAGAAATTTGCTGGCGAGGAGTGCATACTCTAGCTGCATAGTTTGGAAGCTCCTGAATGTTCCATCAGTGAAGATTTTGTAGATGAATTTGAGACCTAAAGAGGACCAAACCCCAGTGCTAGGAACTTCGATTGGTATGGATTGCCCCATATGGGAATATTAAGGGAGAGTGACAAATCAGACCTACAGATAGTTGTGCTGACATCGCAAAGGAGTTTTAGTATGTACCTGCTGTTACACATAATTATCTGTTATAGTACACACAATTATATGGTGATTCAAATGAGGTCAAACTAGCAGCTTCTGTAGTAATAAAGGCTTTGACACTTGTCAGCTTGAGCCAGTCATGGATGGGACACAGTTGAGCAGCTACATAATAGAATCGAATGTTGGGAATTGCCAAACCGGCTAGCACTAGAAGCATCTGACCGGTGACAAGAGCAATTCTATGAGTACTTTGCTACCATATGAAGGAGGAGCAGATAAGATTTATATGTGGGAAATATTTGAAGGGAATGGCATAGGGGAAGTTAGCGTTTAGGGAGAATTTTTTTTTTTTAGCAAGTTCACCCACAGGCCTGTCTTAATGCAAGGGCACCCCTGGGCACTGCCCAGGGGCCCCAGGTGCATGGGGGCCCCATGATAATCTTGCATTACATCATATCTGCCAACTGTCCTGGATTTGCTGGGACAGTCACGCTTTTTACTAAGCTGCCCCGGGCAGCATCCCCGAACCTGTACTATGTCCCCCTGACTCCCCCCCACATACTGTGTTCTTTCTATTGATTAGTCTTTGATTTATGGCATGTTTTCTTATTTTTTCTAAATCAATTTTATTGAAGGTACTATATGATTAATTCTATCAACTATTTACACTTTAATTCTTGAAAGTTGGTGCGTAAATTGTGGCAAGCTGGTAGAGGGCCCCAGTGCATTACTTTGCCCAGGGGCCCATGATGCTATTGAGACAGCCCCGCACTCAACCCATACAGTGGGGAAAAATAATTATGTGATCCCCTGGAAATTTTGTAAGTTTGTCCACTTACAAGGTAATGAAGGGTCTATGAGTTTTATCATAGATGTATTTTAAATGACAGAGACAGAATTTCAGCCAAAAATGATACAAATGTTAAAAATTGAGTTGCATTTCAGTGAGTAAAATAAGTATTTGATCCCCAAGCAAAACATGACTTAGTAATTGGCGGAGAAACCCATGTTGGCAAGCACAGAGGTAAGATGTTTCTTGTAGTTGGTTACCAGGTTTGCACCCATCTCAGGAGGGATTTTGGTCCACTCTTCTTTACAGATCAAATCCTAAAGATTTCTTGGCTGTCGCTTGGCAACTCAAAGTTTCAGCTCCCTCCATAAAAATAGGATTAAGGTCTGGGGACTGGCTAGGCCACTCCATTAACTTAATGTGCTTCTTTTTGAGCCACTCCTTTGTTGCCTTGGCGGTATGTCAGCGAGTTGAGTTAATGCCAAAGAGCTCAATTTTGGTCTCATGTGACCACAGCACTTTCTCCCAATCCTTCTCTGAATCATTTAGATGTTAACTGGCAAACTTCAGATGGGCCTGTCCATGTGCCTTCTTGAGGGGGACCTTGCAGGCGCTGCAGGATTTCAATCTATGACTGCGTATTTTGTTACCAATGGTTTGTTTCTTGACTGTGGTCCCAAATGCCTTGAGATAATTCACAAGCACCTCCCGTGTGGTTCTGGACTGATCCCTCACTTTTCTCATGATCATCCTTACCCCATGAGGTGAAATCTTGCATGGAGCTCCACACCAAGGGCGATTGATGGTCATTTTGTATTTCTTCCATTTGTGAATAATCGCTCCAACAGTTGTCTCCTTCTCACCCAGTTTCTTGCTGATGGTTTTGTACAGGGCCAGATTAAGAGCATCATGGGCCTGGTGTTGAGAATTTTGGTGGCCCTTTCATGTTCCCAACATTGTGGGTAAAGTTTGGGGATGACCCCTCCTGTTCCAACATGACTGCGCACCAGTGCACAAAGCAAAGTCCATAAAGACATGGATGGATGAGTTTGAGGTGGAGGAACTTAACTGGCATCCACAGAGTCCTGACTTCAACCCAATAGAACACCTTTTGTTTGAATTAGAGCGGAGACTGTGAGCCAGGCCTTCTCATCCACATCAGTGCCTGACCTTAAAAAGTGCTTCGGGAAGAATAGTCAAACATTCCCATAGACACACTCCTAAACCTTGTGGACAGCCTTCCCAGAAAAGTTGAAGCTGTTATAGCTGCAAAGGATGGGGCAACTCAATATTGAACCCTACAGACTAAGACTGTGATGCTATTAACGTTCATGTGAATGTAAAGGCAAGCATCCCAATACTTTTGCCTATCTAGTGTATCTGCCAAGATTTGAAATGGTTGTGGAACCACACATAAATACTACATTTAGAAATAATTTAGGTAAGGCCATGAGTCAGGAGTTATGTTTAACAACACAGAGAGAACAAACAACATCTTTACATGAAGTGACATGTTTGGGATTCAAACTCAGAACCTGAGCAATGGTAGGTAGAATTTCTACCTTTGTGAGCCACGGGGCTGCTGCATGTGGAGTCCTTCTACACATAAATACACAGATACTGCATTTCTTGGAATATATAGGATTCCTGAGGTGTACGTCGTCGGGGCACCGAGTGTTTCCATCTTTAAGATGGATGGTAACGAGTCCAAGACTCAAACTTAGGGTTTGTACAGTGAAGTACATTTCTACAACAAACAAGAGAGACACAACAATTTGTATTGAGGACTGAGTACCGGAATGGATTTAATAAAGATTTACATCATAAATACACACCAAGGTGTTGGTAAAGTTTAGAACCGTCTATGTGATCTATCCGTTTTCATAACCCTACGAACGGAAATGTAAGTGTACTTGCAATTATCGTAGTGTCAGAATCAGACATCCCA
>BLSH010469704.1:2423464-2434048 GCA_018402905.1 Glandirana rugosa
TATAAACGCTATTTTTTTAGCGTTAGCCGCAAATAACTAACCAAACGCGTTTTCACCAGCGGAAATGCCTACTACTCTTAAGTAAAAACCCCAAAAATAAAAAAAAAATAAAAAATAATCATTACCGCCGCTAGACGCTAAAAAACGCCATGACGTTATAAAGTCGCCTGTACAGCCTGGTAAAAATGTGAAAAAACCCTGGTAACCGTAAATATGTCGCTAGTCACGATATTTTTACGTGACTAATGACACATTTACGGTAACCGTCACTTCCCCTGCAGGTTAACCCCTTCACTGCCAATGGCATTTACACAGTAATCAGTGCATTTTTATAGCACTGATCGCTGTATAAATGCCAATGGTCCCAAAAAAGTGTAAAAATGGTCCGACATGTCCGCTGAAATATTGCAGTACCGCAAAAAATCGCAGATCGCCGCCATTACTAATAAAAAATAAAAAAAAAATAAAAACCCCAAAAATGAATTCTCATCATCCGTAAAGGCGACCACTTTTGCGCAAACCAATCAATAAACGCCGATTGCGATTTTTTTATCGCAAATATGAGGAAGAATATAAATCGGCCAAAAACGGTGAAAAAAAATGTTTTTTTATATTTTTTTTTTGGATTTGTATTTTAGGAAAAAGTAAGAAATTTGGGTTTTTTTGCAAAATTGTTGCTCTTCTTTTGTCTATAGCAGCGATCAGAAATGACGCAGCGGTGATCAAATACCACCAAAAGAAAGCTCTATTTGTGGTAAAAAAAGGACGCAAATTTCGTTTGGGTACAACGTCGCATGACCGCGCAATTGTCAGTTAAAGCGACGCAGCGCCGAATCGCAAAAAGGGCTCCGGTCCTAAAGCTGGAAATCCTTCCGGGGCTGAAGTGGTTAAATTGACAGGACTAATCTGTGTAACCCAAGAGCACATACTGCAACCAGTCTGTGGGAGCTAGAATTTTTTGTTGGTTGGTAGGGGATCAAACACTTATTTTACTCACTGAGCTGCAACTCAATTTATAACATTTATATTGTGTTTTTTTTTTCTGGATTTTTGGTTGATATTCTGTCTCTCATTTAAAATACACCTATGATACCAATTATAGACCCTTCATTTTTTTGTAAGTGGGCAAACTTACAAAATCTGCAGGGGATCAAAAAGATATTTTCCCCACTGTATGGAATGGTAGGTCCATCCATTATTTACACTCTTTTTACAATTTACTGAAGCTTTTTTTTATGTCTTTTACTCTTTTGTGCTGACACCAAAACAAGTGTCTTTACTCGGAGCAGCTTTAAATAAGCATTTGTCTTATCCCCAGTCACCTGGATCTCCATACAAAGAATATTAGGCCTCATATACATGGGCGTTTTTTACAGCCACGTTTTTCAGCGTTTTTTACAGCTCTCCATGTTATTCAATGGCCCCATAAAAGCGCTAACGTTTTTGAGCTGTAGAGTGCGCTGGCGTTAGTGAGCTGTAAATAGAACGCGGGACCAGCGCGTTCCGAGGCTGTAGCGTTTTTGACGCCAAGCCGGCAAAACGCTCACTAACGCTACACTGATATTAACTGGTGTTTTTGACGCCGGTGTTTTCAGGTTAAAAAATAGCAGAGGACTGTTTTTAAAAAAAAACAAACGCCTACTGACGCCGACACTCACTAATGCGCATTAACTCTGATGCAAAACACCAAAAAAACGCTGATTTTTACCTAACATCAGGCCCGACATTTTGCTTATTTTTTTACATACGCCCGTGTGTATGAGGCCTAAGACATAGAAAGAAATATGATGGGACTAGCATGCAAGACAGAGCATCATCTGAGAGTGATACTACTAGAACTGATAAAATGACTATTAACACTTTTACTTGAAAGGTTAAAAGTCTTTCATTATTAAAGAAGCAGACAATCATGTTTTCAGAGAACAGTTTAGCTGCTAGTGCTCTCTGTGCAGACAGTATTGTTCTGACTTATGAGGGGATGAATAGTTTCTGTTCTTCCTTACATGATGACCTTTAAATGCATTTTAATGCTATTATTGGGCAGTCCTCTTTAGAAGTGCCAAACACATTTGGCACTTGCAAAAAGGAAATGTAATAATAGTCTGGTTTAAATGGCCTCATTTGCAAGGTTTTCCAGGCTAAAAACAAAGGAGTCTTTATGTGTGTTATGTGTTTAGAATCCACATATACATTTGAAGATTAAAAATTAAACCAAAGACTCAATGACATGATAGATGTGACTGACTTGCTTGACGATAAATGATCTTTGGATGGAACAGAAATATGGTTAATGTCTGTACAACCCCAATGAACAAATATGAATTCACATGGAGGGATAAGGCAAAGTTTTGAGTATTGGCCACAATGTTGCTACCTTGTTTCTTCTCCTGACAAGACTCATGCACAGTAGTGGAGGCACCTGATATTCCATAAAATGAAACACACTTTAGTTTTACACAGAGCTCAGCAACGATCACTATTATTGACATATGAGGAGAGTAGACACAGCATCTGCCTTGGAAAAAGCAAAATGGAGGGAGAGATATAAGGTGGGACATCTAAAAAAAACAGGGAGAATGGCGCAAAAGTGAAGGTAAAGCTCACAGATAAACTGCCTAAAAACAAGGATCCAAGATTAAATTTAAATCTCCATCATAGGATACACGCAATAGCATGGGGGCAGTCAATGTAGTCCCTAGGGTTGCCACCTCATTTAAACTCGAACAATTATGAATTACACAGGTTCTGAGGCTAATTTAATGCAGATAAGGCACCAAGTGAGTTTAATTACCACCTTAATCAGCCACAGAACCCGTGTAATTGATATGTGTTTGGTTTTAAAGGGATGAGGTGGCAACCCTAGCGGTCCCCCCGGTGCAACATTTAGAGGGGCACAGACAGGGCCGGTGCCACCCATCCAGCCGCCTTAAAATACCTGTCCCCTCAGCAAGCAAACTAAAATTTCCACGCTATGCCCGGTAAGAGAGGAGGCACATTGTGGAGGTTTTAGTGTACCTGCTGTTTAGCTGTTGTCACCAGGAAAGCAGGGAGAGTGGATCCAAGCATGCAGAGGAGAGCGAGGCAGTGGGCGGGGGGAGTCAGGTTGGGGGTGTCAGCAGAGGAGGAGGTCATTGTGTAGCTCCCTGCTGGTTGCTGCAGCTGCTGCCGCCACTGGAAATTCCTGCTAGAGGTATTCTTCTGCCTGTGTGGGACACAGCTAACCCTCCTATCCCTGCTGCTGCAGTGCTGGTGAGATGTGGGGGATTGTGTGTGTGATGGGGGAGGGAGATATCAGGGGAAGGGATCTGCTGGGGCATCTGGAGGTGTGATGGGAGTGGGAGGATCTGGAGGTGTGATCAGAGTGGAGGGAATCTGGGGGAGGGGAATCTGGGAGTGTGATCAGAGTGGAGGAATCTGGGGGGTGTAATCAGAGTGGGAGGGTATCTGGGGGTAATAATCCATCGCAGCAGAACAGCCAGCCAATAACACCTGTGTAAATTACATTGGGGTTATTGGCTGGCTGCTCTGCTATGGCAGATTATTAAGGGCTCCAGTCCTCTTTATTCACAGCCTGAGCCCCTGTACCCCCCCCCCATGGATCCAGGTGAGGGGTTAAAAACATATGAGGAAAGAAGGGACACCCCTCCCCTCCTCTCATACCCTGGATGTCTTTTATTTGATCCCCCCTACCTTACGTTGGGGTTATTATTGGCTGCCTGCTTTGCTGTATATAAGAGCCCTTCATTATTTACAGCCTGAGCCTCTAATTGGCTGCCCGCAGCCTTTTATTATTGGTTGAATCTGAGAAGATATCTCTTTGACTACTTTTGTCAGGCAGCCAATCAGAGGCTCAGGCTGAGAGTGGAGGAATCCTTTGTGTTTCCACAGCCACAGCATGTATGGCAGCAGAGTAGGCATAACAGTCCCTGGGCCCCCATTCTTAGGTAAGGACCACCAGTATAATATAGATTCTTCCCTTGGTATATTCATTAAATAATAATAAATACATAGTATATTTATTAAATAAATGACATGTATATGTATGTATGTATGCATGCAATTTGACAGCTGCTGCTGCCCTGTCACTGAGCTCACATCGGGTGGCAGCTCTTTGCTGCCACTTATGGCTATTTTCTGCATGTGCACTCCTAATGTGTGCTGCCTGTACTGTATTGTGTACTATACTCGGCTCTCTGTGTCTCAGCGACATGTGGAAACAAGAGCTGAGACTGGAAAGAAGACCTTACAAGTAAGGGCTGTTGTACAAGTGAAGGGTGTGTGTGTACATGTGTGTGTACGTGTGTATGCATGTACATGTGTCTGTGTCATACATACCTCCCAACTTTTTGAGACGGGAATGAGGGACACCTATTAGCAAAAGTATGTAGGCATAGGACACACCCCTGTCACGCCCTCTTAAAGGAGAATGATTGGTTAAACCTAAAAGTGCTTTTTTACCATTACTATTTCTTTATACTGGCTTTTGGAATTTACAAATGCAGCGATTTAGAAATTGGATGAAAGGCTTAGAACTGGGAAACACTTTTTGATAGATAAGTAGTAGCATTTCATATACAACTATATAGATCAGAACAAAATGAGGGACAAAGGAGGAGGAAAGAGGGACAGAGGGACTTTGTTCCTAATGAAGGACAGTCCCTCGAAATCAGGGACAGTTGGGAGCTACGGTCATATATACACATATGTGCGTACAGGTGTGAAGAGAAACTGAGTGTGTACAGGTGTGAGGAGGGGCTGAGTGAGTACAGGTGTGAGGAGGGGCTAAGTATGTACAGGTGTGCGGAGGGGCTAAGTGTGTACAGGTGTGCGGAGGGGCTGAGTGTGTACAGGTGTGAGGAGGGGCTAAGTGTGTACAGGTGTGATGAGGGGCTGAGTGCATACAGGTGTGAGGAGAAGCTGAGTGCGTACAGGTGTGAGGGAGCTGAGTGCGCACAGGTGTGAGAGAGCTGAGTGCGTACAGGTGTGAGGAGGGGCTGAGTGCGTACAGGTGTGAGGAGGGCTGAGTGCGTACAGGTGTGAGGGAGCTGAGTGCATACAGGTGTGAGGGAGCTGAGTGTGTACAGGTGTGAGGGGGCTGAGTGTGTACAGGTGTGAGGGGGCTGAATGAGTACAGGTGCAAGGGGGGCTGAGTGTGCACAGGTGCAAGGGGGCTGAGTGTGCACAGGTGTGAGGGGCTGAGTATGCACAGGTGCGAGGGGCTGAGTATGCACAGGTGTGAGGGAGACTGAGTGTCCACAGGTATGAGGGGGCTGTGTGAGTACAGGTGTGAGGGGGCTGAGTGTGCACAGGCGTGAGGGGGGTGTAAGGTAATAATTAGCACCAAATCACTTTCTGAATCTTCTCTAATCCCTGGCATCTCCCGACTCCTGACTCATTTCTATTGCTTTCAAGCCTCTAACTTCCTGGAATCCTCCCAATGGACTTCCATTGTCTTCCTAACGCAAGCATCTGGTCCATTCCATCTAGATTTCTGGAGAGCGCTTCAAATTAGACATTTCCTTTGATAACTTCCTCCCCCCCGTGCCACCTCATCGGTGCCCATCAGTGAAGTCTATCAGTGCCCATCAGTGCTGCCTCATCAGCGTACCTCAGTGAAGGAGAAAAATGAACTATGAAAAAGTTTTAATTTTTACAAAATGTTTGGTCTTTTTAGTTTATATAGCAAAAAATAAAAAATAAAAAAATGTGGTGATTAAATACCACCAAAAAATAATAAACATTTTGTTTGGGTGCAGTGTTGCGTGACCACGCAATTGTCATTCAAAGTGTGAAAGCGCTGAAAGCTGAAAATTGGCCTGGGCAGGAAGGGGGTAAAAGTGCCTATTAGGCAAGGGGTTAAATAAAGAATATGTAAAATAAAAAAAATGAAAAAAAATAAATAAAAAAAGTAAAATGACTTCACTTACCCATCTACAATGTCGATATTTTCCTGTGAGAGCACAAAAGACAAATTGTGAGGTTCAGAAGCAACCTGGTGATCCAAACCAAGCAACAAAAAACATTTTTCCATAATCAATCAAAAGTTCTTGCGACCCTGGAGGACGTTGTTCAGTTTGAGGCCCATAGACATCGGCTTTTGTTACTTTCATTTTATCTCCACAAGTCAATGGAAAACTCAAAGCAGTTAGCAGGAGCTTCATGTAAAGGAACTCTGATCTTGAAAGCAAGGGAATGTTGAACCTGAAAGAACGCTGAGTGCATTTACACAAGCCCCTCACCCACTGACCGCCCAGAGGAACCATGAACTTTAAAATGACTCTTCCAGTATTTTTCCAATCAGTAGAAGTGATCCAGGCAACTTTAAAGCCACCCAGTCACTTCTACTGACCAGCAAGTGGTCCCCAGGACACAGCTAAAGGATTTAGTATACAGTGCAATGAGGGATCAGTGCATTGGCCATTTAATGTAATAAATTGGAGATCCAGTGTCGCCAATATATTTTACATGCCCAGGGGGCATCAGGCTGATGTCTTTATAAAGAGAACCTATCACTGCCATTATGTTATCACATAGGGCGTTTTCCAGTGTCCTTGTAATAATAATACAGTGGTTTAAAAAATTGCATTGGAACAATAAAATGTATTAACATTAGGTAGATCTCAAGGTTGTGTTTGGGCTGAACTTTGGCTGTTCCAGCATTTGGACAAACGCCCAAACATTTATCCATACGGTGGGGTCCAAACATCATGTATAATAGCGGTATTACTTCTGCTAATACACATGGCAGCTTCCCGCTGTCAGTAGTAGTTATGGACTGTGACACTTCAGCGTTTCTTAGCTCAATGGTAGCATCAAAACAGTGAGTTTACTCCACACCAGATAGGTTTTTCAGGGCTTTCATGGCCACTTTTATTCAAACAAACATCAAAATTCACACAGGTATGTATTCCCACGGAGACGGTTCTCACCATCACTGCAAAATATAACATTTAACCTCCTGGCTCTCTTTCGGCAGCTTTACTGCTCCAAGTACCTCTTCAGGTTTCCTCCTGAACTTAGTGCCTTTCTTTGGTCCACTTGACCATGACACACGTCCCAGTGTTTATGCACGGACGCTGCACCTCAGTTCTGCATCTTCCTTACAGCTTCCTAGCTGCTCTGGTCCCTCTTGGACTATCTCTGTACAGCTCCTCAGCTGTTCCTCTCTTTGTCCCACATGGACTCTCCCTTGTCCCTCATGGACTTCCTCTCAGACTCGGGACTTCCTCTATCCTGACCTTGATGCCTGGCAGCATCTCACATGGCTCCCTTTAGACAGACTGACCTGCCTCAAGAGGGTGGGGCTCTGAGCTCTAAGTCTGGCTCATATATGAAGCCGGCACACATCTCCATCATTAGTGGACCTGTTTCTCACAAAACCAGGTGTAAACCACCATTTTACACAGTAGTACGGGGGTCTACCTGCTCTGGACACTGGTGGGTGCAGGCACCATCAAGTCCTTAACAACCAGTGATGTCACCGCTCCATTCACTTACATAGTTGGGAATCTTCATCCATGTAAGCAAAGGGGTTGGGATAGTTTATCCCTACTGGTAGTGGCGGGAGTTCTGACAAGCTGACTGTTGGCTGTCAGATAGAGGCAATTGGGTGGCTCTGCAGCTGCCTGATCACTTCCACACACCCCCACGAGTGCCGGTTGCCCCATGTTCCCTGGGCTCTGTGCACTCATGATTGGACCCAGGACTGTCATGGTGGGTGCTGCCAGGTAGAGGGGAGGGAGATCAGAGAACATCCATTTGCTGGCTTCCCCTTCCTGTAAAACATCACCTCCGGGTCCTGGTGTCACTGTCCCCAGCCCGTATGGCCCGGAAAGAAGCTGATGGAGAGTGACAAACACTCCATTAGCTTAACTGGAGGACACATGAGAGGAGACATCAGGGGTCTTTTAGACCCCTGTTGTCTCATTAAAGAGAACCTGTCACCAGAAATGCATCCCATAGGGGACTTTTTGTCCCTTGTGTGATGAAAAAAAAAAGTTTAGAAAAAGAAAATGTCCAAAAAGTGTAAAAAAATTAAAGTTCCACCCAAGAACTTAAAATTCCCTCCAAGAAAACATTTCAGTCCCCACCCCACATACACACACATGTGAACGTAAATGCATGCATCGGAGGGGGCGCCTACATGCATAAACTTTGATTGGGCTACATGTGTATATCACCAAATACACCCCAGAGATCACAATAATTCTAGGCCCATTATTCACAGATAACTCTATACTGATGACCTGTATGGGGCTTTTAACCACTTCAGCCCCGGAAGGTTTTACCCCTATAATGACCAGGCCATTTTTTGCGATACGGCACTGTGTTACTTTAACTGACAATGGCGCAGTTGTGTGATGTTGTACCCAAATTAAAAATATGTCCTTTTTTTCCCCCACAAACAGAGCTTTCTTTTAGTGGAATTTGATCCCCTCTGCGGTTTTTATTTTTTGCGCTATAAACAAAATAAGGCCATCAATTTTGAAGAAAAAAAAAAACAGTATTTTTTATTTTCTGCTATAAAACATCAAAAAAATAAAAAATTCAAAATCTAACTTCTTCATCATTTTAGGCCAATATGTATTCTGCTACATATTTCTGGTACAAAAAACCCCAATAAGCGTATATTGATTGGATTGGGCAAATGTCATAGCGTCTACAAAATAGGGGATCGATTTATGGCATTATTATTATTATTATTTTTGACATTGCGGCGGACAGATCGGACACTTAACTGACATTTTTGACACTTTTTTGGGAACCAGTGACATTATTTCAGTGATCAGTGACAAAAATATGCACTGTTACTGTACTAATGGCACTGGCAGGGAAGGGGGTTAACATCAGGGGCAATCAAAGGGTTAACTGTGTTCCCTGGGTGTGTTTACTAACTGTATGGGGGATGGGCTGCTTGAGAAAACACAGAGATCCGTTGTCCTACATAGCTGAAAGACAAGATCTCTGTGTCATCCCCTGTCAGAATGGAGATCTGCCTTGTTTAATGCGGCATATCTCCGTTCTGTCTCTGTGGGGAACGATCTTGGGTGGGCATTGAGTCAGCAATACCCGCTGATTGGCTCCGTCACTGGCCAATCGCCGCATGCGCGCCCACAGAAGCTAGTGTATGAATCACAGTACCGGTATGGCGATTTGCACAGCTGAGCCACCTTGCCGCAGTATAATTGCGGCAGGTGGTGAGCAAGCGGTTAAAGTGCCATCTATGGAAAATACAGGGTACTGAAGTTTGTTGCGGTTTCATAGGAGCTCACACTTTTAAGGCTTTGACATGTAGGGTATCTATTTAATTAGTAAAACAAATCTTTTATATTGTATCAAAAATTGGGTAATATACTCAGGTTGCATTCCCAAAATTTAACCTTAGTGTAGTTTTTACTGAAATGTTTTGTTTCGTAAACTGTTGTGCTAATCTTGTGTGACATTGGAACTACCGCTATTTATGTGCACTTTTTTTTAGCTATTATTCTTTCTTTTGATAAGAGAAGTGAGAACAGAAAGTGATTACTCACCATGGTAACAATGTGTAGAGTCACATAAGCGTAGTTATTAGCGAAAACAGCAGACAAATCATTGGGTAACAACGCAAAACATAAGAGGCAATGATATAAGAGGTAAACTGGTTGGGTTAGGTATCATTTTGTGGTGAGGTGCATGCTAGGTGGAAGGGAAGTGGCCGTAGTGAGTAGAAGGGTTTGGAGGATGATGGGTGTACTACTAAAGAAGGGGCAGAACTGGAGAAACAAAGATTTCGGAGGGGTAAAGGAAAGCTGACCAAGGCCCCATCTTAGAGGGTTGAACTTCTGAGGTCCGTGATCCATGCTGCCCAGTTTTTGTAGAAGGAAGAGGTGGTCAATTTGGCTTTGGTGAAAGAGAACTCCAATTGGAAGTGGTTATTCAGCAGGGTTAAGAAGGGATAATAAACAAAGAGATCTGTAGTAAAAAGCAGGGATAAGAAACAAAGAGATCTGTAGTAAAAATAAGGCATAAGAAACAAAGAGATCTGTAGTATAAAGCAGGGATAAGAGACAAAGAGATCTGTAGTAAAAAGAAAGCATAAGAGATAAAGAGATCTGTAGTAAAAAGAAGGCATAAGAAACAAAGAGATCTGTAGTATAAAGCAGGGATACAAGACAAAGAGATCTGTAATAAAAAAAAAGCAGGGATAAGAAACAAAGAGCTCTGTAGTAAAAAGAAGTGATAAGAAACAAATAGATCTGTAGTAAAAAGAAGGCATAAGAAACAAAGAGCTCTGTAGTAAAAAGAAGTGATAAGAAACAAATAGATCTGTAGTAAAAAGAAGGCATAAGAAACAAAGAGATCTGTAGTAAAAAGAAGGCATAAGAAACAAAGAGATCTGTGGTAAAAAGCAGGGATACGAAACAAAGAGATCTGTAATATAAAGAATGGATAAGAAACAAAGAGTTTTGTAGTATAAAGCAGGGGTAATAAGCAAAGAGATCTGTAAAAAAAAAGACAAGAAACAAAAATATCTGTAGTAAAAAAAAAAAAAGCAGGGATAAGAAACAAAGAGATCTGTAATATAAAGCAGGGATAAGAAACAAA
>BLSH010469854.1:41522-65376 GCA_018402905.1 Glandirana rugosa
GTTGACAGTTGGGATTATTATAGAGTGTTGACAGTGTGGATTATTATAGGGTGTTGGGGTGTGACAGTTGTGGGATATTATTAAGATGACAGTTGATGTATATTATCGGGAGTGACAGTTGTGGGATGTTATTAGGTGTGATAGTCGTGGGATATTATTGGGTGTGATAGTCGTGGGATATTATTGGGTGTGACAGTTGTGGGATATTATTGGGTGTGACAGTTGTAAGATATTATTAGGTGTGATATATGTGGAACATTATTGGGTGTGACAGTTGTGAGAATTATTAGGGGTGACAGTTGTGGGATATTTTTAGGGGTGACAGTTGTGGGATATTATTAGGTGTGACAGTTGTGAGATATTATTAGGGTTGACAGTTGTGGAATATTATTAGGGTTGACAGTTGTGGATTATTATTAGGGTTGACAGTTGTGGAATATTATTAGGTGTGACAGTTGTGGGATATTATTAGGTGTGACAGTTGTGAGATATTATTAAGATGACAGTTGATGTATATTATCGGGAGTGACAGTTGTGGGATATTATTGGGTGTGACAGTTGTGAGATATTATTAAGTGTGACTGTTGTGGGCTATTAGTGGTGACAGTGGTGGGATATTATTGAGTGTGACAGTTGTAAGATATTATTAGGTGTGATATATGTGGAACATTATTGGGTGTGACAGTTGTGACAATTATTAGGGTTGACAGTTGTGGGATTTTTTTAGGTGTGGCAATTGTGAGATACTATTATGTGTGACAGTTGTGGGATATTTTTAGGGGTGACAGTTGTGGGATATTATTAGGTATGACAGTTGTGAGATATTATGTGTGACAGTTGTGGGATATTATTAGGTGTGACAGTTGTGGAATATTATTAGGCTTGACAGTTGGGGGATATTATTAGGTATGCAGTTGTGAGATATTATTGGAAGTGACAGTTGTGGAATATTATTAGGGTTGGCAGTTGAGGGATATTATTAGGTGTGACAATTGGGGGATATTTTTATGTGTGACAGTTGTGGGACATTTTTAGGGTTGGCAGTTGAGGGATATTATTGGGTGTGACAGTTGTGGGATATTATTAAGTATGACAGTTGATGGATATTATCGGGAGTGACAGATGTTGGACATTATTGGGTGTGACAGTTGTGGGATATTATTAGGTGTTATAGTCGTGGGATATTATTGGGTGTGACAGTTGTGAGATATTATTAAGTGTGACTGTTGTGGGCTATTATTAATGGTGACAGTTGTAAGATATTATTAGGTGTGATATATGTGGAACATTATTGGGTGTTGTGAGAATTATTAGGGGTGACAGTTGTGGGATTTTTTTAGGTGTGCCAATTGTGAGATACTATTATGTGTGACAGTTGTGGGATAATTTTAGGGGTGACAGTTGGGGGATATTATTAGGTATGATAGTTGTGAGATATTATTAGGTGTGACAGTTGTGGAATATTATTAGGCTTGACAGTTGTTTCATATTATTAGATTTGACAGTTGTGGGATATTATTGGGTGTGAAAGCTGGGAGATATTATTAGGAGTGACAGTTGTGGAATATTATTAGGGTTGACAGTTGTGGGATATTATTAGGAATGACAGTTGTGGAATATTATTAGGGTTGACAGTTGAGGGATATTATTGGGTGTGACAGCTGTGGGATATTATTAGGTATGACAGTTGTGAGATATTATTAGGAGTGACAGTTGTGGAATATTATTAGGGTTGACAGTTGTGGAATATTATTATGGTTGACAGTTGTGGGATATTATTAGGTGTGACAGTTGTGGGATATTATTAGGTGTGACAGTTGTGGAATATTATTAGGGTTGACAGTTGTGGAATATTATTATGGTTGACAGTTGTGACATACTATTAGGAATGACAGTTGTGAGATATTATTAAGTGTGACTGTTGTGGGCTATTATTAGTGGTGACAGTTGTGGGATATTATTAGGGTTGACAGTTGTGGGATATTAGGTGTGACAGTTGTAAGATATTATTAGGAATGACAGTTGTGGAATATTATTAGGGTTGACAGTTGAGGGATATTATTAGGTGTGACAGTTGTGGGATATTATTAGGTATGACAGTTGTGAGATATTATTAGGAGTGACAGTTGTGGAATATTATTAGGGTTGACAGTTGTGGAATATTATTAGGGTTGACAGTTGTGGGATATTATTAGGTGTGACAGTTGTGGGATATTATTAGGTGTGACAGTTGTGGGATATTATTAGGTGTGACAGTTATGAGATATTATTAGGAATGACAGTTGTGAGATATTATTAAGTGTGACTATTGTGGGCTATTATTAGTGGTGACAGTTGTGGGATATTATTAGGGTTGGCAGTTGTGGGATATTATTAGGGGTGACAGTTGTGGGATATTATTCGGTGTGACAGTTGTGGGATATTATTAGGTATGACAGTTGTGAGATATTAGGAGTGACAGTTGTGGAATATTATTAGGGTTGACAGTTGTGGAATATTATTAGGGTTGACAGTTGTGGGATATTATTAGGTGTGACAGTTGTGGGATATTATTAGGTGTGACAGTTGTGGGATATTATTAGGTGTGACAGTTATGAGATATTATTAGGAATGACAGTTGTGAGATATTATTAGTGGTGACAGTTGTGGGATATTATTGAGTGTGACAGTTGTAAGATATTATTAGGTGTGATATATGTGGAACGTTATTGGGTGTGACAGTTGTGAGAATTATTAGGGGTGACAGTTGTGGGATATTTTTAGGTGTGACAGTTGTGAGATATTATTGGGTATGACAGTTGTGGGATATTATTAAGAGTGGCAGTTGTGGAATATTATTAGGGTTGACAGTTGTGGGATATTATTAGGTGTGACAGTTGTGAGATATTATTGGGTATGACAGTTGTGGGATATTATTAGGAGTGGCAGTTGTGGAATATTAGGGTTGACAGTTGTGGAATATTATTAGGGTTGACAGTTGAGGGATATTATTGGGTGTGACAGTTGTGGGATATTATTAAGTATGACAGTTGATGGATATTATCAGGAGTGACAGTTGTGGGATATTATTGGGTGTGACAGTTGTGGGATAATATTAGGTGTGATAGTCGTGGAATATTATTGGGTGTGACAGTTGTGAGATATTATTAGGAATGACAGTTGTGAGATATTATTAAGTGTGGCTGTTGTGGGCTATTAGTGGTGACAGTTGTGGGATATTATTGAGTGTGACAGTTGTAAGATATTATTAGGTGTGATATATGTGGAACATTATTGGGTGTGACAGTTGTGAGAATTATTAGGGGTGACAGTTGTGGGATATTTTTAGGAATGACAGTTGTGAGATATTATTAGTAATGACAGTTGTGGAATATTATTTGGGTTGACAGTTGTGGGATATTATTAGGTGTGACAGTTGTGGGATTTTATTAGGTATGACAGTTGTGGGATATTATTAGGAGTGGCAGTTGTGGAATATTAGGATTGACAGTTGTGGAATATTATTAGGGTTGACAGTTGAGGGATATTATTGGGTGTGACAGTTGTGGGATATTATTAAGTATGACAGTTGATGGATATTATCAGGAGTGACAGTTGTGGGATATTATTGGGTGTGACAGTTGTGGGATATTATTAGGTGTGATAGTCGTGGAATATTATTGGGTGTGACAGTTGTGAGATATTATTAGGAATGACAGTTGTGAGATATTATTAAGTGTGGCTGTTGTGGGCTATTAGTGGTGACAGTTGTGGGATATTATTGAGTGTGACAGTTGTAAGATATTATTAGGTGTGATATATGTGGAACATTATTGGGTGTGACAGTTGTGAGAATTATTAGGGGTGACAGTTGTGGGATATTATTAGGTGTGACAGTTGTGGGATATTATTAGGTGTGACAGTTGTGGGATATTATTAGGTGTGACAGTTGTGAGATAGTATTAGGAATGACAGTTGTGAGATATTATTAGTAATGACAGTTGTGGAATATTATTTGGGTTGACAGTTGAGGGATATTATTGGGTGTGACAGTTGTGGGATATTATTAAGTATGACAGTTGATGGATATTATCGGGAGTGACAGTTGTGGGATATTATTGGGTGTGACAGTTGTGAGATATTATTAAGTGTGACTGTTGTGGGCTATTATTAGTGGTGACAGTTGTGGGATATTATTGAGTGTGACAGTTGTAAGATATTATTAGGTGTGATATATGTGGAACATTATTGGGTGTGACAGTTGTGAGAATTATTAGGGGTGACAGTTGTGGGATATTTTTAGGTGTGACAGTTGAGATATTATTAGGTGTCACAGTTGGGGGATATTTTTAGGGGTGACAGTTGTGGAATAGTATTAGGAATGGCAGTTGTGGAATATTATTAGGAATGACAGTTGTGGAATATTATTAGGGTTGACAGTTGAGGGATATTATTAAGTATGACAGTTGATGGATATTATCGGGAGTGACCGTTGTGGGATATTATTAGGAGTGACAGTTGTGGAATATTATTAGGGTTGACAGTTGTGGGATATTATTAGGTGTGACAGTTGTGGGATATTATTAGGTATGACAGTTGTGGGATATTATTAGGAGTGGCAGTTGTGGAATATTAGGATTGACAGTTGTGGAATATTATTAGGGTTGACAGTTGAGGGATATTATTGGGTGTGACAGTTGTGGGATATTATTAAGTATGACAGTTGATGGATATTATCAGGAGTGACAGTTGTGGGATATTATTAGGTGTGATAGTCGTGGAATATTATTGGGTGTGACAGTTGTGAGATATTATTAGGAATGACAGTTGTGAGATATTATTAAGTGTGGCTGAGATATTATTAAGTGTGGCTGTTGTGGGCTATTAGTGGTGACAGTTGTGGGATATTATTGAGTGTGACAGTTGTAAGATATTATTAGGTGTGATATATGTGGAACATTATTAGGTGTGACAGTTGTGGGATATTATTAGGAATGACAGTTGTAAGATATTATTAGGTGTGATATATGTGGAACATTATTGGGTGTGACAGTTGTGAGAATTATTAGGGGTGACAGTTGTGGGATATTTTTAGGTGTGACAGTTGTGAGATATTAGGAGTGACAGTTATGGAATATTATTAGGGTTGGCAGTTGTGGGATATTATTAGGTGTGACAGTTGTGGGATATTATTAGGTGTGACAGTTGTGGGATGTTATTAGGAATGACAGTTGTGATATATTAGTAATGACAGTTGTGGAATATAATTTGGGTTGACAGTTGAGGGATATTATTGGGTGTGACAGTTGTGGGATATTATTAAGTATGACAGTTGATGGATATTATCGGGAGTGACAGTTGTGGGATATTATTGGGTGTGACAGTTGTGCGATATTATTAGGAATGACAGTTGTGAGATATTATTAGTGGTGACAGTTGTGGGATATTATTGAGTGTGACAGTTGTAAGATATTATTAGGTGTGATATATGTGGAACGTTATTGGGTGTGACAGTTGTGAGAATTATTAGGGGTGACAGTTGTGGGATATTTTTAGGTGTGACAGTTGTGAGATATTATTAGGAGTGACAGTTGTGGAATATTATTAGGGTTGACAGTTGTGGGATATTATTAGGTGTGACAGTTGTGAGATATTATTGGGTATGACAGTTGTGGGATATTATTAGGAGTGGCAGTTGTGGAATATTAGGGTTGACAGTTGTGGAATATTATTAGGGTTGACAGTTGAGGGATATTATTGGGTGTGACAGTTGTGGGATATTATTAAGTATGACAGTTGATGGATATTATCAGGAGTGACAGTTGTGGGATATTATTGGGTGTGACAGTTGTGGGATATTATTAGGTGTGATAGTCGTGGAATATTATTGGGTGTGACAGTTGTGAGATATTATTAGTAATGACAGTTGTGAGATATTATTAAGTGTGGCTGTTGTGGGCTATTAGTGGTGACAGTTGTGGGATATTATTGAGTGTGACAGTTGTAAGATATTATTAGGTGTGATATATGTGGAACATTATTGGGTGTGACAGTTGTGAGAATTATTAGGGGTGACAGTTGTGGGATATTTTTAGGTGTGACAGTTGTGAGATATTAGGAGTGACAGTTGTGGAATATTATTAGGGTTGGCAGTTGTGGGATATTATTAGGTGTGACAGTTGTGGGATATTATTAGGTGTGACAGTTGTGAGATATTATTAGGAATGACAGTTGTGAGATATTATTAGTAATGACAGTTGTGGAATATTATTTGGGTTGACAGTTGAGGGATATTATTGGGTGTGACAGTTGTGGGATATTATTAAGTATGACAGTTGATGGATATTATCGGGAGTGACAGTTGGGGGATATTATTGAGTGTGACAGTTGTAAGATATTATTAGGTGTGATATATGTGGAACATTATTGGGTGTGACAGTTGTGAGAATTATTAGGGGTGACAGTTGTGGGATATTTTTATGTGTGACAGTTGTGGGATATTTTTAGGGGTGACAGTTGGGGGATATTATTAGGTATGACAGTTGTGGAATAGTATTAGGAATGACAGTTGTGGAATATTATTAGGAATAACAGTTGTGGAATATTATTAGGGTTGACAGTTGAGGGATATTATTAAGTATGACAGTTGATGGATATTATCGGGAGTGACCGTTGTTGGATATTATTGGGTGTGACAGTTGTTAGATATTATTAGGAGTGACAGTTGTGGAATATTATTAGGGTTGACAGTTGTGGGATATTATTAGGTGTGACAGTTGTGGGATATTATTAGGTATGACAGTTGTAGGATATTATTAGGAGTGGCAGTTGTGGAATATTAGGGTTGACAGTTGTGGAATATTATTAGGGTTGACAGTTGAGGGATATTATTGGGTGTGACAGGTGTGGGATATTATTAAGTATGACAGTTGATGGATATTATCAGGAGTGACAGTTGTGGGATATTATTGGGTGTGACAGTTGTGGGATATTATTAGGAATGACAGTTGTGAGATATTATTAAGTGTGGCTGTTGTGGACTATTAGTGGTGACAGTTGTGGGATATTATTGAGTGTGACAGTTGTAAGATATTATTAGGTGTGATATATGTGGAACATTATTGGGTGTGACAGTTGTGGGATATTATTGAGTGTGACAGTTGTAAGATATTATTAGGTGTGATATATGTGGAACATTATTGGGTGTGACAGTTGTGAGAATTATTAGGGGTGACAGTTGTGGGATATTTTTAGTTGTGACAGTTGTGAGATATTAGGAGTGACAGTTGTGGAATATTATTAGGGTTGGCAGTTGTGGGATATTATTAGGTGTGACAGTTGTGGGATATTATTAGGTGTGACAGTTGTGAGATATTATTAGGAATGACAGTTGTGGAATATAATTTGGGTTGACAGTTGAGGGATATTATTGGGTGTGACAGTTGTGGGATATTATTAAGTATGACAGTTGATGGATATTATCGGAAGTGACAGTTGTGGGATATTATTGGGTGTGACAGTTGTGAGATATTATTAAGTGTGACTGTTGTGGGCTATTATTAGTGGTGACAGTTGTGGGATATTATTGAGTGTGACAGTTGTAAGATATTATTAGGTGTGATATATGTGGAACATTATTGGGTGTGACAGTTGTGAGAATTATTAGGGGTGACAGTTGTGGGATATTTTTATGTGTGACAGTTGTGGGATATTTTTAGGGGTGACAGTTGGGGGATATTATTAGGTATGACAGTTGTGGAATAGTATTAGGAATGACAGTTGTGGAATATTATTAGGAATGACAGTTGTAGAATATTATTAGGGTTGACAGTTGAGGGATATTATTAAGTATGACAGTTGATGGATATTATCGGGAGTGACCGTTGTTGAATATTATTAGGGTTGACAGTTGTGGGATATTATTAGGTGTGACAGTTGTGGGATATTATTAGGTATGACAGTTGTGGGATATTGTTAGGAGTGGCAGTTGTGGAATATTATGGTTGACAGTTGTGGAATATTATTAGGGTTGACAGTTGAGGGATATTATTGGGTGTGACAGTTATGGGATATTATTAAGTAGGACAGTTGATGGATATTATCAGGAGTGACAGTTGTGGGATATTATTGGGTGTGACAGTTGTGGGATATTATTAGATGTGACAGTTGTGAGATATTATTAAGTGTGGCTGTTGTGGACTATTAGTGGTGACAGTTGTAAGACATTATTAGGTGTGATATATGTGGAACATTATTGGGTGTGACAGTTGTGAGAATTATTAGGGGTGACAGTTGTGGGATATTTTTAGGTGTGACAGTTGTGAGATATTAGGAGTGACAGTTGTGGAATATTATTAGGGTTGGCAGTTGTGGGATATTATTAGGTGTGACAGTTGTAAGATATTATTAGGTGTGACAGTTGTGGGATATTATTAGGTGTGACAGTTGTGAGATATTATTAGGAATGACAGTTGTGAGATATTATTAGTAATGACAGTTGTGGAATATAATTTGGGTTGACAGTTGAGGGATATTATTGGGTGTGACAGTCGTGGGATATTATTAAGTATGACAGTTGATGGATATTATCGGGAGTGACAGTTGTGGGATAATATTGGGTGTGACAGTTGTGAGATATTATTAAGTGTGACTGTTGTGGGCTATTATTAGTGGTGACAGTTGTGGGGTATTATTGAGTGTGACAGTTGTAAGATATTATTAGGTGTGATATATGTGGAACATTATTGGGTGTGACGGTTGTGAGAATTATTAGGGGTGACAGTTGTGGGATATTTTTAGGTGTGGCAGTTGTGAGATATTATTAGGTGTGACAGTTGGGGGATACTTTTATGTGTGACAGTTGTGGGATATTTTTAGGGGTGACAGTTGGGGGATATTATTAGTTATGACAGTTGTGAGATATTATTGGGAGTGACAGTTGTGGAATATTATTAGGAATGACAGTTGTGGAATATTATTAGGAATGACAGTTGTGGAATATTATTAGGGTTGACAGTTGAGGGATATTATCGGGAGTGACCTTTGTTGGATATTATTGGGTGTGACAGTTGTAAGATATTATTAGGTGTGATATATGTGGAACATTATTGGGTGTGACAGTTGTGAGAATTATTAGGGGTGACAGTTGTGGGATATTTTAGGTGTGGCAATTGTGAGATATTATTATGTGTGACAGTTGTGGGATATTTTTGGGTGTGGCAGTTGTGGGATATTATTGGGTGTGGCAGTTGTGGGATATTTTTGGGTGTGGCAGTTGTGGGATATTTTTGGGTGTGGCAGTTGTGGGATATTTTTGGGTGTGGCAGTTGTGGGATATTATTGGGTGTGGTAGTTGTGGGATATTATTGGGTGTGGCAGTTGTGGGATATTTTTGGGTGTGGCAGTTGTGGGATATTATTAGGTGTGACAGTTGTGGGATATTTTTGGGTGTGGTAGTTGTGGGATATTATTGGGTGTGGTAGTTGTGGAATATTATTAGGTGTGGCAGTTGTGGGATATTATTGGGTGTGGTAGTTGTGGAATATTATTAGGTGTGGCAGTTGTGGGATATTATTGGGTGTGGCAGTTGTGGGATATTATTAGGTGTGACAGTTGTGGGATATTTTTAGGGGTGACAGTTGTGGAATATTATTGGGTGTGACAGTTGTGGGATATTATTGGGTGTGGCAGTTGTGGGATATTATTGGGTGTGGTAGTTGTGGAATATTATTAGGTGTGGCAGTTGTGGGATATTATTGGGTGTGGTAGTTGTGGAATATTATTAGGTGTGGCAGTTGTGGGATATTATTAGGTGTGACAGTTGTGGGATATTTTTAAGGGTGACAGTTGTGGAATATTATTGGGTGTGACAGTTGTGGGATATTATTGGGTGTGGCAGTTGTGGGATATTTTTGGGTGTGGCAGTTGTGGGATATTATTAGGTGTGACAGTTGTGGGATATTTTTGGGTGTGGTAGTTGTGGGATATTATTAGGTGTGGCAGTTGTGGGATATTATTGGGTGTGGCAGTTGTGGGATATTATTAGGTGTGACAGTTGTGGGATATTTTTAGGGGTGACAGTTGTGGAATATTATTGGGTGTGACAGTTGTGGGATATTATTGGGTGTGGCAGTTGTGGGATATTATTGGGTGTGGCAGTTGTGGGATATTATTGGGTGTGGCAGTTGTGGGATATTATTGGGTGTGGTAGTTGTGGAATATTATTAGGTGTGGCAGTTGTGGGATATTATTAGGTGTGGCAGTTGTGGGATATTTTTAGGGGTGACAGTTGTGGAATATTATTAGGAATGACAGTTGTGGAATATTATTAGGGTTGACAGTTGAGGGATATTATTAAGTATGACAGTTGATGGATATTATCGGGAGTGACCTTTGTTGGATATTATTGGGTGTGACAGTTGTAAGATATTATTAGGTGTGATATATGTGGAACATTATTGGGTGTGACAGTTGTGAGAATTATTAGGGGTGACAGTTGTGGGATATTTTAGGTGTGGCAATTGTGAGATATTATTATGTGTGACAGTTGTGGGATATTTTTGGGTGTGGCAGTTGTGGGATATTTTTGGGTGTGGCAGTTGTGGGATATTTTTGGGTGTGGCAGTTGTGGGATATTTTTGGGTGTGGCAGTTGATAACACATTGTATCCAGTGACATCAGTCAATATGGCAGTTGGTGGGAGATTCTGAGCAGTGACCGATGTCATTGTGTTATAGATTTAGAAGCAGTGACACCGATGCTGATGCCGACCTGTCATGAATGTGGTGTCACCAGCAGTGGGAAACCTCAGTTGTGTGCAGAATATGGAGCTATAGGACGATCAGACAGAACAGCTGCAGAGAAGCTGGGAAAGGCCGGGGAGGAGAACTGCACATTTGCTGCCCTCCCTTTCCTGGTCACCCAGGCTGAATGCTGAGATGAAGGTCTATTCTGAATTATTTAGGGGGGCACCATTACATTTTTTATGAGTACAAAGAGAGAAAATGGGACTTTAAATGAAGCCTGCCACTGTGTAAATAAATAATGTTGGTAAATAATTTTCATGTCAATAGTTTATTGATTAAAGTTTAATTCTTTACTATAAACCATGATATGTTGTAAAAAACAATCCCATCATGTACAAAGACAATTATAGTATACATTTTAAGATACAGAAATCAAAAAAGAGAGACATGATTAGCAAGCAAATTTTAATATCATTCATCAGTAAATGGTATATACATATAAAGGATGTATTAGAGGGCCTGAGTTTGTCTTGGCATCTTTAATGGCGACTCAACGCGTTTCATGGCGTACAGCCATTCATCAGGAGTATGATGCACTAAGGACATTCTGAAAAGTACATAAGGGGTCTGTAAATATCTGGCACCTCTGACAGGAATAATATGATCTCAAAAAGGAATAGTGACTTACCAAACAGCTTCACACAGATAGAGAGCCCGCAAACGGGGGATGGCAGGAGCCAGAGAAGAGGGGTCAGGCACGGGGCTGAGATGGGGACCCCATCCAAACCAGAGGGAGCTGCCAGGCAGTCATCTCCCCCTTCTCACTTTGTGTGGGGACGGGGTTTTGCCTCCTATGCATCGGCGTCATGCATTGCATTGCATCTCTGCCCATGGTTTTTCCCATGCCTCGAGCTGATTTGCTTTTCTTCCCTCTTTTCTATCTGGGGGTTAAGTGGGCGTGGTTCCACTGAGGGCTCACCTGGCCATGGGTGGAGCCACTGTCCCACACCTTCTCTTGCTTACACAGCAGGTCATTAGCATGACGCTGATGGGGCCCCACCTCCTACCTGAGATATAGGCGGCTCGGGATGGCCGGCTCACCACTTCACATGTTTCATGCACACCAGAGGGTTCCTTTGAACAGCAGCTCTTCAAGGTTATACAATACAGGTAACTCAGCCTTTTTCACCCACCTATTCCTGCTCACTTGGTCATCATTCACTGATTCAGCCCATTTTTTTTTGTGCAAACATTTGCTTGTTATCCATTTGTTTCATGGTTCATTGCTGTGGTCAATTTATTCCTTCACATTTATTTACCTTGGATGTAGTCCCCTATGGAAACTTTGACATAGTCCTTCTCACTCATTCACGTCACATACATTCCTCATTTAGGACACTTCAACATAAGTCGTGCACTCAATCTTCACATTCTCATTCATTTCCAGTCGAGTGTGGCTTTCACAGTGCACACTGAACACACTGTTGGTTGTTGTGGTGATCTGGTCTTCCCTGGCAGCTCCCTCTGGTTTGGATGGGGTCCCCATCTCATCCCCGTGCCTGACCCCGCTTCTCTGGCTCCTGCCATCCCCCTTTTGCGGGCTCTCTATCTGTGTGAAGCTGTCTGGTAAGTCACTATTCCTTTTTGAGATCCTATTATTCCTGTCAGAGGTGCCAGATATTTACAGACCCATTATGTACTTTTCGGAATGTCCTTAGTGCATCATACTCCCGATGAATGGCTGTACGCCATGAAACGCGTCGAGTCTCCATTAAAGATGCCAAGACAAACTCAGGCCCTCTAATACATCCTTTATATGTATATACCATTTACTGATGAATAATTTTAAAATTTGCTTGCTAATCATGTCTCTCTTTTTTGATTTCTGTATCTTAAAATGTATACTATAATTGTCTTTGTACATGATGGGATTGTTTTTTACAACATATCATGGTTTTATAGAAAAGAATATTTTATAGTAAAGAATTAAACTTTAATCAATAAACTATTGACATGAAACTTATTTACCAACATTTTTATTCACACAGTGGCAGGCTTCATTTAACCACTTCGGCCCCGGAAGGATTTCCCCCTTTAGGACCAGAGCCCTTTTTGCGATTCGACACTGCGTCGCTTTAACTGAAAATTGTGCGGTCGTGCGACGTTGTACCCAAACGAAATTTGCGTCCTTTTTTTCCCACAAACAGAGCTTTCTTTTGGTGGTATTTGATCACCGCTGCATCATTTCTGATCGCCGCTATAAACAAAAGAAGAGCGACAATTTTGCAAAAAAACCCAAATTTCTTACTTTTTGCTAAAATACAAATCCAAAAAAAATATAAAAAAACATTTTTTTCATCGGTTTTGGACAATTTATATTCTTCCTCATATTTGCGATAAAAAGATTGCAATCTGCGTTTATTGATTGGTTTGCGCAAAAGTGGTCGCGTTTACAGATGATGAGAATTCATTTCTGGGGTTTTTATTTTTTTTATTTTTTACAAGTAATGGCGGCGATCTGCGATTTTTAGCGGTACTGCGATATTTCAGCGGACATGTCGGACCATTTTGACACTTTTTTGGGACCATTGGCATTTATACAGCGATCAATGCTATAAAAATGCACTGATTACATTAAAGTAAATGCCATTGGCAGTGAAGGGGTTAACCTGCAGGGGGCGCTCTAAGGGTTAACTGTGTTCCCTGGGCGTGTTCTAACTGTGGGGGGACTGCCCTAGCATGGGATGGGAAGCGATCACAGCTTACATGTAGAGGAAGGGAAGTGATCACAGCCCTTCCCCCCTCACAGAACCTCCGTTCTTTCACTCTGGAGGGGGCATCGCGGGTAGCCAGCGGCAATCGAAGCCACCGCTCCCTGGCCCGCCTCTGGCGGCGCGCGCGCGCTCACTGGGCACGATCTCTCAGCCGCCGTCATATGACGGCGATTTGCGCAGGAGCGCCACCTTGTTGCCGTCAGATGCCGATCGGCGGTCGGCAAGAGGTTAAAGTCCCATTTTCTCTCTTTGTACTCAGCAAATACAGGGATGGAGGTCTGCCACTGCTCAGTATTTATACCTTTTTTTTGGGGTGCCGGGTCACATTTATTTTCATTCCATTTTTTATGTTTGTTTCTTAGGGGGACTGTACATTTTATTCACCCCAAAATGTGTACTGTGCCAAAAAAATATGCCCCCCCTTCAAAATCCATACCAGAACCTTATCTAGGCTTACAATCTGGGTGACCAGGAAAGAGAAAGCAGCAAGCATGCAGCCCTTCTCATTGCCCCCAAAAAAAATGTTTGGGTTTCCAGCAGGACTAATCAGAATCTGGAAGAAAGGGTGCCCCCAGAGTCCCCAGCACTCCGGCTGAATTACTGCACAGAATATAGTATTCCTTTTTACAAAAAAAGTAGGAAGTAAATCAAAACATTCACATCATGGACAATGTATTAACCACTTCAGCCCCGGAAGGATTTCCAGCTTTAGGACCGGAGCTCTTTTTACGATTCGGTGCTGCGTCGCTTTAACTGAAAATTGCACGGTCGTGCGACGTTGTACCCAAACGAAATTTGCGTCCTTTTTTTCCCACAAATAGAGCTTTCTTTTGGTGGTATTTGATCCCCTCTGCATCATTTCTGATCACTGCTATAAACAAAAGAAGAGCGACAATTTTGCAAAAAAACCCAAATTTCTTACTTTTTGCTAGAATACAAATCCAAAAAAAATATATAAAAAAACATTTTTTTTCACCGTTTTTGGCCGATTTATATTCTTCCTCATATTTGCGATAAAAAAAATTGCAATCTGCGTTTATTGATTGGTTTGCGCAAAAGTGGTCGCGTTTACGGAGGATGAGAATTCATTTATGGAGTTTTTATTTATTTATTTATTTTTACTAGTAATGGCGGCGATCTGCGATTTTTAGCGGTACTGCGATATTGCAGCGGACTTGTCGGAACAATTTGACACTTTTTTGGGACCATTGGCATTTATACAGCGATCAGTGCTATAAAAATGCACTGATTACTGTGTAAATGTCATTGGCAGTGAAGGGGTTAACCTGCAGGGGGCGCTCTAAGGGTTACAGTGTTCCCTGGGCGTGTTCTAACTGTGGGGGGACTGCCCTAGCAGGGGATGGGAAGCGATCACAGCTTCTGTGTAGAGGAAGGCTGTGATCACAGCCCTTCCCCCCTCACAGAACGGAGGTCCGTGTTTACTTACACGGACCTCCGTTCTTTCACTCCGGGGGGGGCATCGCGGGTAGCCAGCGGCAATTGAAGCCGCCGCTCCCTGGCCCTCCCTGGACACAGTGAGCGCGTGGGCGCGCCTCCGGCGGTGCGCGCGATCTCGCAGCCACCGTCATATGACGGCGATTTGCACAGGAGCGCCACCTTGTCGCCGTCAGATGGCGATCGGCGGTCGGCAAGAGGTTAAAGTCCCATTTTCTCTCTTTGTACTCAGCAAATACAGGGATGGAGGTCTGCCACTGCTCAGTATTTATACCTTTTTTTTTGGGGTGCCGGGTCACATTTATTTCATTCCATTTTTTATGTTTGTTTCTTAGGGGGACTGTACATTTTATTCACCCCAAAATGTGTACTGTGCCAAAAAAATATGCCCCCCCTTCAAAATCCATACCAGAACCTTATCTAGGCTTACAATTTGGGTGACCAGGAAAGAGGAAGCAGCAAGCATGCAGCCCTTCTCATTGCCCCCAAAAAAATGTTTGGGTTTCCAGCAGGACTAATCAGAATCTGGAAGAAAGGGTGCCCCCAGAGTCCCCAGCACTCCGGCTGAATTACTGCACAGAATATAGTATTCCTTTTTACAAAAAAATGTATGAAGTAAATCAAAACATTCACATCATGGACAATGTATTAACCTTTATAAACTGTTTGCCCTTGGGAAGGGCCAGACCATTTTTTTCTATTCGGCACTGCGGTAGTTTAACTGACAATTGCACAGTCATGCAATGCTGCACCCAGACAGAATTTATATAATTCTTTCACACAAATTGAGCTTTCTTTTAGTTGTATTTGATCACCTTTGGGTTTTTATTGTTTACAATATAAACGAAAAAAGACCAACAATTAAAAAAACAAAAAAAAAAAAACCAATATTTTTTAATTTCTGCTATAAAACATATCCAATAAAAAAATGTAAAAAATCAAAATGTGTTCTGCTACATGTCTTTGGTAAAAAAAATCCCAGTACGTGTGTATTGATTGCTTTGCATGAAAATTATAGTGTCTACAAATTAATTATTTATTTTTTTATACTATTATTGGCAGTGATCAGCAAACTGAGGGAAAAATCTGCCACTGACATCACCAGTGACATTATTACAATGATTAATGCTAATAAAATGCACTGTCACTGTACTAATGACACTGGCTGGGAAGTGGTTAGTATCTAGGGTGTTCAAGGGGTTAACTGTGCATTGTTTTTACTGTGTCTTGTAGTTTTTATTCCCTGCTTATCAGGGAATGAAAAAAAAAAACAAGATCTCCTGTTCATGAATACAGCTCTGTATTGCTTAGGTTACATGTACACCGGTCACCCCTAAATGTAACTCTCTTGGCGGCAGAAAAATGATAAACATGGCAAACAGTATTACATTTTTGCATGATTTTGCCACATTTGTGTTGCGTTTGCATTGTTTGCCAAAGCGGTCCTCATCTGAACGTGATTCTTTTGGCTTCAGGAGAGAGACGTTTGACTGCCCCTTAGCTCGGCTGCTCCTAACCTCTGATAAGAGCCTATGTGCACATGGACAATAGGATTTTGTTGAGTTGAGTTCAGGGGCTTTGGCAAAAGATACGCCAAAAGCTTCCAAACTCATGTTTAGGAGCAGCAGTTGTACATGAGGCCTAACAAGGCCAGAGTTGTGTTCAGTGCCGATCACAGCACAGCCGGGCCGGCAGGAGCATGCGCCCCCTGCCCAAGTGTGCAGATCATATACTAAGTATGTGATCCAGCGCAGTAGAGCCGTTCTGCTGCCATATATGTGAGTTATATTGCTGATAGGAGTAGAAACAAAAAACAAACAAGCAATGTTTTCTGATCAAAATCCAATTTCAATGACATTGTCCAGAAACTTCCTGCCGCCACCATTACCCACCAACATGATAATCCATCACTTCATGGTGGTAACCCATAACAGCGCCCCTGCAAAATGACAGATTCCAGCCAGCTGCTGTATGTAAACCAACTGACCAGACATAATGGGGGGATCGGAGAATGAAGACAGCGGAGAGCAGGCAGATTTCATCTGAAAATGAAAAAAACAGAAACCTTTTGTAAATTTTCTGCACAGTATGTATTTCCTTTTACTAGGATGCAATTCCGGAGGAAGAGAACAGAAGATTGTTTTTCTGAAAATTAAAGATTTCTGTCTTTTTTTGAGATTAATGACAAAAAATTCCTACAGATTTGCTGGGCAGTATGCACTCTTTCCTAGAGGGGCAGAGATTAAGCAGATTTTGTATGGAAATAAAAAATGAGTTTCTTTTTCAGAGTGTGAAGGCAGAAAAATTGAGCAAATTTATAGCACAGCTTTTAGTCATTTTTGATAATTCAGGGATGTAGGGAACAGACCTTTGTCCTCATCACCATGGGAACACGGTGATTTATGAGAGGGCACCTCTGGGAAGGATTTCTCCCCATGCTGAGGGCATGTGGCCTGGTATGGTTCCTAAGAGGAGCACACACCCATCATTCTCTTTTTCTGGCCAATCTGGATGCTCTGATAGGGGTCTGATATGGATATTGGGGGAACCCACACCATTTTGTATGTAGGATATAGCAAAAGTGACATTTACAAGGTAAAAAGCTATTACTCGCTTTTGCCAATAAATTACATTTTACTGCCAGATTTTTTTAAGCTATATAAAATGTTTTTATGTTTAACATGGTTATAACATGTTTTTTTATGTTTCATGTTTAACAAACTGGATCACCTCGGATCTCCCCACAATCTTTAGTGTAGACTATATACATTCAGTGCAGGCAGTATATTCATATATATATCCACAGTGTAGTATATATATATGTAGTTTACTCTGCATTCAGTGTACACTATATACAGTCAGCGCAGGCAGTGTATTCATATACAGTATCTCACAAAAGTGAGTACACCCTCACATTTATGTAAATATTTTATTATATCTTCTCATGTGACAACACTGAAGAAATTACACTTTTGTGAGTTACTGTATATATACAGTGTAATATATACAGTATATATATATATATATATATATATATATATATATATATATATATATATATATGTATATACTCTGCATTCAGTGTAGACTATATACACAGTGCATGCCAGGTTGCATGCACAGATAAGGATCTGGCATAGAGTTTCAGGGGGACTCCACAGGAACATTTTTTAAACAATTGGCATGGGGTCCCCCTGAAATCCATCACAGGCCCTTCAGGTCTGATATGGATTCTAAGGGGAACCCCGTGCCAAATTAAAAAAAAAAGGCATGTGGGTCCCCCAAAATCCATACCAGACCCTTATCCAAACATGCAACCTGGCAGGTCAGGATGGGGGGAGACGAGCGAGCACCCCCCCTCCTTAACCATACCAGGCCACATGCCCTCAACATGGGGAGGGTGCTTTGGGATCCCCCCAAAGCACCTTGTCCCCGTGTTGATGGGAACAAGGGCCTCTTCCCAACAACCTTGGCTGGTGATTGCTGGGGTCTGCGGAAAGGAGCTTATCAGAATCTGGAAGCCCCCTTTAATAAGGGGGCTCCAGATCTCGGCACCCCAAAGTGAATGAAAAATAAAGGTGTCCCGCAATGTACATCCATCGTCAATCACAGCGCAGATGGACCAAAAAAAAATTAAAAATGCATCTGTGAGTCGCTGAATAGACTGTCTTCAGTCTGACAGCTCTTATATAAGGAAGGGTGAGGGCCACCAGGTGACGTAACAGAGTGACTCTGCCCCCTTCTGATTTCATGTGGTATCACGTGACATCAGAGGGGGGCGGTGTCACCCATTTATGTCACCGGGTGGCCCTGCCATTGCCTATATAAGAGATGTCAGACTGAAGACAGCTCATTCAGTAAGTCGCCTCTGAAAGAGGCAGATGGGGTTTTTTTTTTTCATTCCGTCAGCACCGTGATTGATGATGGATGTACAATGCGGGACAGTTTTTTTTCTTTTAATAAATGACTCTTCCCAAGCTGTCTCCTGTCATTTTTACTTTTTTGACTCTTCTTTGGTAAATGGGTAGGGGTACGATGTACCTGATACCCATTAACATAGGGGGGCTGAGATCTGGGGGCCTCCTTTTTAAAGGGGGCTTACAGATTCCCATAAGCCCCCTGCCCACAAACCCCAACAACCACAGCCCTGGGTTGTCAGAAAGAGGCCCTTGTCTCCATCAACATGGGGACAAGGTGCTTTGGTGTGGGGGGAGCAGAGCCCCCTGCCCCAAAGCACCCACCAACCATGTTGAGAGCATGTGGTCTGGTATGATTCAGGAGGGGGGGGCTTGCTCGACCCCCTCCTGCACTGCCAGGCTGCATGCTCAGATAAGGGTCTGGTATGGATTTTGGGGGGGCACCCATACTATTTTTTTTTAATTTTGGCGTGGAGCTCCCCTTAAATTTCAAACCAGACCTAAAGGGCCTGGTATGGACTGGGGGGAACCTACACCATTGTATTCATTGATTTTTTATCTATATTTCCAGGAGCCAGCAATACATTACAGCCGCAAGCAAGTTTAAATTACATTTTTCCTTTATAAATGTTGCACTGTTCTACACATCACACAGATGTGCCATTTTACAGCAGACTAAGAGGACCCCCCAGACACAATATATAAAGGAATATTTCATTTTTATTGTTTCACTTTAAGCATTATTAAAATCCCTGCTCCTGAAAAAACAATTGTTTTACAAACTTTTTTTGCATTGATACATGTCTCCTAGGGCAGGACCCAGGTACCCACACACTTTTTATGATATTAACTTGCATATAAGGCTTTTTCATGTTTGTCTCCTATAGACTTTATAAGGGTTTACATGTTGGCCAAGAACTTTTTGCCTGTTTGCGGTGTTCTGGTGCTAACCTCAGACTGTCTACTTTAACCACTTCAGCCCCGGAAGGATTTCACACTTTAGGACCAGAGCCCTTTTTGCGATTTGGCACTGCGTCGCTTTAACTGACAATTGCGTGGTCGTGCGACGTTGTACCCAAACGAAATTTGCGTCCTTTTTTTCCCACAAATAGAACTTTCTTTTGGTGGTATTTGATCATCGCTGCATCATTTCTGATCACCGCTATAAACAAAAGAGTGACCATTTTGCAAAAAAATCCAAATTTCTTACTTTTTGCTAAAATACAAATCCAAAAAAAAATATAAAAAAACATTTTTTTTTCACCATTTTTGGCTGATTTATATTCTTCCTCATATTTATGATTAAAAAATCGCAATCGGCGTTTATTGATTGGTTTGCGCAAAAGTGGCCGCGTTTACGGATGATGAGAATTAATTTCTGGGGTTTCTATTTTTTTTTTATTTTTTACTAGTAATGGCGGCGATCTGCGATTTTTAGCGGTACTGCGATATTGCAACGGACATGCCAGAACATTTTGACACTTTTTTGGGTCCATTGGCATATATACAGCGATCAGTGGTATAAAAATGCACTGATTACTGTGTAAATGCCATTGGCAGTGAAGGGGTTAACCTGCAGGGGGCGCTCTAAGGGTTAACTGTGTTCCCTGGGCGTTCTAACTGTGTGTGGGCTGCCCTGACTGGGGAAAGGGGAGTGATCACAGCTTCCATGTAGAGGAAGGCTGTGATCACAGCCCTTCCCCCTCTCACAGAAACGGAGGTCCGTGTTTACTTACCACACCCACTCCCTGGCCTCCCCCGAACACAGTGAGCATGCGGGCGCGCCTCCGGCGGCGCGCGCTCGCTCACAGTGCGCGATCTTGCAGCCGCCGTCGTATGACGGCGGTTTGCGATATCGAGCCACTTTGTCACCGTCAACCGCAAGTGGTTAAAAAAGGTGTAATTTGGGGGATATTCGTATTGTCCTGACATTTTCAGGCCTCAAGAAATGAGAGTCAGTACATCAGGACTGATCGATTTTCAGATACCGTTTGTAAACGCTATAATTTTCCTACAAATCAAATAATATACACTAATTTGGGTTAGTGTTACCAAGAAAATGTATCAGAATACATTTGGCCTAAATTTATGAAGACATTTTATTTATTTCCAAAGTTTTATAACCGAAACAAAGAAAAATGCATTTTTTTCAAAAATTTTAGTTTTTTACCTATATTTAGCAAAGATATAAAAAAAATGATGATTAAATACCACCAAAGGAAAGATTTAGTAATGTGAAAAAAAATTAAACCGTTAATGTGGGTACTGTTTTGCATGACCACACAAATGTCATTTAAACTGTAACAGCGCTAAAAGATTAAAATTGGCCTAAAATAGAGGCCCTATCAACATGCAATAGAAATCAATAAACAACCCAAATGAATGACAACCCCAAAATACTGCCCCCCAAATGGATATCAAACCTGAAGAATTCACTGTGAACTCATGGTAGAGGCAAACATGAGCCTTGTTTGTATTTGTAGCACAGAGTGTGTATAGCCTCATGGGATATGATGGAAAAAGAATAATAATAATAATAATAATAATAATAATAATAATATGTGATTTCAGATCCCGGTATCTCGATGCTCAGATCCCTGTTTACCCGGCAGCAGAAAAAAGTTTGGATCTTCAATACATAAATGTTGCTATGAGTGCGTCTCATGTCCAGAAGGAGAGATCTCCAACATTACCGGTAGAGTTTGTATTTGTTAGTAAGTTATTGTTGGCATACACAGTAGTTTTTGGACTGAAATCACAAAAAATTGTGTAAGCCCTGCCCAGCTGTATTTTGCTACTACTAATACTATTAAAAAATACTGAATCCCTCCCTTCTTCTCATTTTTTTCTGACAACATAAAAAGGTATTTTTTGCACATTATGGGGTTGATTTACTAAAGGTAAATCCACTCTGCACTACAAGTGCACTTGGAAGTGCAGTCGCTTTAGATCTGAGAGGAAGATCTGAAATGAAGGGAAGCTCTGCTGATTTTATCATCCAATTATGTGCAAGCAAAAATGCAGTTTTTTATTTTCCTTGCATGTAACCTGCAAATCTATAGCGACCGCACTTCCAAGTGCATTGCCAGTGCACAGTGGATTTGCCTTTGGTAAATAAACCTCTATAGGTAAAGATGACCTCTCATAGCCCTACAAGTCTGCATGAATCAGTTCCTAAAGTATGCAGCACCAGTGTTGTTTTTTACCCCGAAAGTTCCACATTTATCATAAAAAAGTCATCCTTGAGCTCCACTCAATGACTTTACTTTGATTGGGGTGGTTGCCATTTGTTTGTACTGTTGGTGAGTTAGTGAGAGGATGCACCGGATACCTTCACTGCCATTGTGCTATTTCTGGGTCTCCAATGGGTCCCTGTACCTTTAAGGAGGGGTGGGCTCCCTCCAGGCATTTCTTCTCTTTATCTATCCATTATTACATATGTGCTCCAACTTTGGAGACGTTCAAAACATAGAGATAGGACTGCAGTACACTGGGGTGCCATGAAATGGCCTCTGTAGCTTACACATATATATGCAAATGTGTGCAAATGAAACCCTTTGTTTATAACATGAATAGAGTTGA
Source organism: Glandirana rugosa (assembly GCA_018402905.1). Classification (NCBI taxonomy): domain Eukaryota; kingdom Metazoa; phylum Chordata; class Amphibia; order Anura; family Ranidae; genus Glandirana; species Glandirana rugosa. The sequence goes on from BLSH010469854.1 coordinate 63,975, forward strand.
ACAAACCCGGACTGTAAAGTTTGGGTTCGTACAGGACTTTGGGGTGTCCCAAACCAGGACATTTGATAAAAAATCTGGATTCGGGTTCTGTATTCAGGTATTTTTCGCACCTTTTCTATAGCTGCAGAGCAGCCAATCAACAAGCATTTCACTTGTTTGCCCTTAGAAGCCATCACAGCCATGCCTACTAATGGCATGGCTGTGATTGGCCAGTTCATCATGTGACCCAGACTATTTTTGGCGCCTGTTAAATAGCTGCAGGGCAGCCAATCAACAAGTGTTTCACTCGTTTGCCTTAGAAGCGATCACAGCCATGCCTACTAATGGCATGGCTGTGATTGGCTAGTGCAACATGTGACCCAGCCTCTATATGAGCTGGAGTCACATAGTGCCGCGTGTCACATCGTCTCAGGCTAGTGTAGGGAGAGCATGCTACCGCCGCTGTGAGGGATAGATTACCGTTCTAATATCCTCTCATCCTGCGTTACAGACAGGTTCTTGGCGGTGCTGTGAGGCAAAAGATTAGCATTCTAAAACCATCTGATACTGGACTAGGAACAGTTTGCTAGTGTTGTGAGGGATATATTACCAATATAATATCATCTCATCTTGCATTACAGACAGGTTCCTGGCGGTGCTGTGAGGTGAAAGATTAGCGTTCTAAAACCCCCTGATACTGGAGTAGGTACAGTTTACTGGTGCTGTGAGGGACAGATTATTGTTCTAAAATCATCTCATACTGCTATAGGGAGAGGTTCCTGCTGCTCCTGTGAGGGACAGATTATTGTTCTAAAATCATCTCATAGTGCTATAGGGTGAGTTCCTGTTGCTCCTGTGAGGGACAGATTATTGTTTTAAACTCATCTCCATAGTTCGATAGGGAGAGGTTCCTGCTGCTCCTGTGAGGGACAGATTATTGTTCTAAAATCATCTCATAGTGCTATAGGGAGAGGTGCCTGCTGTTCCCGTGAGGGACAGATTATTGTTCTAAAATCATCTCATAGTGCTATAGGGAGAGGTTCCTGCTGTTCCCGTGAGGGACAGATTATTGTTCTAAAATCATCTCATAGTGCTATAGGGAGAGGTGCCTGCTGCTCCTGTGAGGGACAGATTATTGTTCTAAAATCATCTCATAGAGCTATAGGGAGAGGTTCCTGCTGCTGGTGTGAGGGACAGATTATTGTTCTAAAATCCTCTCATAGTGCTATAGGTAGAGGTTCCTGCTGCTCCTATGAGGGGCAGATTATTGTTCTAAAATCATATCATACTGCTATAGGGAGAGGTTCCTGCTGCTCCTGTGAGGGGCAGATTATTGTTCTAAAATCATATCATACTGCTATAAGGAGAGGTTCCTGGTGCTCCTGTGGGGGACAGATTATTGTTCTAAAATAATATCCTAGTG
>BLSH010469854.1:65768-80010 GCA_018402905.1 Glandirana rugosa
AGTGTGGTCGTCGTCCTTGGAGAGGGATAACTGCTATAGGGAGAGGTTCCTGCTGCTAGTGTGAGGGACAGATTATTGTTCTAAAATCATCTCATACTGCTATAGGGAGAGGTTCCTGCTGCTGGTGTGAGGGACAGATTTTTGTTATAAAATCATCTCATAGTGCTATAGGGAGAGGTCCCTGCTGCTCCTGTGAGGGACAGATTATTGTTCTAAAATCATCTCCTACTGCTATAGTGAGAGTTTCCTGCTGCCCCTGTGATGGACAGATTATTGTTCTAAAATTATCTCATAGTGCTAAAAGGAGAGGTTCCTGCTGCTGGTGTGAGGGACAGATTATTGTTCTAAAATCATCTCCTAGTACTATAGGGAGAGGTTCCTGCTGCTCCTGTGAGGGACAGATTATTGTTCTAAAATCATCTCCTAGTGCTATAGGGAGAGGTTCCTGCTGCTCCTGTGAGGGACAGATTATTGTTCTAAAATCATCTGATAGAGCTATAGGGAGAGGTACCTGCTGCTGGTGTGAGGGACAGATTACTGTTCTAAAATCATTGCATAATGCTATAGGGAGAGGTTCCTGCTGCTCCTATGAGGGGCAGATTATTGTTCTAAAATCATATCATACTGCTAATGGGAGAGGTTCCTGGTACTCCTGTGAGGGACAGATTATTGTTCTAAAATCATATCCTAGTGCTATAGGGAGAGGTTCCTGCTGCTCCTGTGAGGGACAGATTATTGTTCTAAAATCATCTCATAGTGCTATTGAGAGAGGTTCTTGCTGCTCCTGTGGGGGACAGATTATTGTTCTAAAATCATATCATACTGCTATAGGGATAAGTTCCTGCTGCTGGTATGATGGACAGATTATTGTTCTAAAATCATATCATACTGCTATAGGGAGAGGTTCCTGCTTCCTCTTCTGCTGCTGCCTTGGCCTCTTCCTCCACCTCTACAGTGGAAGTGTCACCTGCCACCCAGCAAACAGATGTTGTGACAGCAAAGCCACCATGTCCGCCACCGTCCCCAAGCATTTCCACATGGTCCCATGGAAGCTTACAACTCTCCATCTCCCAAACACTGGAGAGAAAGGGGAAGTACCCCCCTACACACCTGCAATCCCTGGCCCTGAATGCCAGCATTTCAAAATTCCTGGCCTTTGAAATGCTGTAATTCCGTCTGGTGGACATGGACAGTTTTAAAAACCTGATGGCAGTTGCTGTCCCACAGTACGTGGTTCCCAGCCACCACTACTTTTCCAGGAGAGCCATTCCTTCCCTGCACAAACAAGTCGGGGACAAGATCAAGTGTGCACTGCGCAACGCCATCTGTGGCAAGGTCCACATAACCACTGATACGTAGACCAGTAAGCACGGGCAGGGATGCTATATCTTGTTAACTTCACACTGGGCATATATAATGGCTGGTGGGCCTGAGGCGGCTAGCCATTTGACGCATGTACTTCTGCCACCGAGGATTGCAGGGCATTTCTCTTTGCCTCCTGTTGCCTCCTCCTCCTACTACGCTTCCTCCTCCTCTACCACCTCCTCATCCGCTCAGCGTAACACCTTCACCACCAACTTCAGCACATCCAGGTGGAAACAACAGCAGGCTGTTTTAAAACTGATATGTTTGGGGGATAAACCCCACACTGCGCACGAGCTGTGGATGGGCATTGAACAACAGACAGATGAGTGGTTGTTGCTGCAGCGGAACTTCAGCCTTCTGGCTCACCGCCTCCTATGCGACGTGCCCACAAGGTGGAACTCCACCTTGCACATGCTGGAGAGACTGTGCGAGCAGCAGCAGGCAATAGTGGAGTTTCAGCTGCAGCACGCACGAGTCAGTCGCTGTGTGGAACATCACCACTTCACCACCAATGAGTGGGCCTCCATGCAAGACCTGTGTACCATATTGCACTGTTTTGAGTACTCCACCAACATAGCCAGTGCCAATAACGCTGTTCTCAGCGTTACTATCCCACTTCTATGTCTCCTTGGAAAAACACTTCGGGCAATAATGGAAGAGGATGTGGCACAGGAGGAAGAGGTGGAGGAACAGGGGTCATCTCCAGGTTATCAGGCCAGTCATTCACAAGTGGCTCGTATGGTGGATTTCTGCACCAGCATAGGCCAGGTAAAACGTTTTCAAGCCAGGGCCCAGTTCTGGAGAATGAGGACGAGGATGATGAGAAGGAGGAGGAGGAACCATGTTCACAGCAGGGTGGCACCCAACGTAGTTCCTCGGCATCACTGGAGCAAGGCTGGGGGGATACCGAGGACACAGATGATACACCTCCCACAGAGGACAGCTTGTCTTTGCCTCTGGGCAGCCTGGCACACATGAGCGACTACATGCTGCAGTGCCTACTCAACGACAGCCCAGTTGCCCACATTGTAATATGTGCTGATTACTGGGTGGCCACCCTGCTGGATCCCTGTTACAAGGACAACATGCCATCCTTAATTCCCTTACTGGAGCATGATCGGAAGATGCGCCACTACTAGCGCACGCTGGTAGAAGCGCTGCTGAGGGAATTTCGAAATGAGACAGGGGGCTCAGTGAAAACACAAGGTGGAGGAGGAGGAAGAGGTTTCCAACGCAGCTGTGGCACCACCAGCACCAGGCAGGGTTAGCATGGTCAAAATGTGGAAAAGCTTTGTCAGCAGCATGCCACAACAAACAGCACCACAAGCTGAAAAGCAAAGTCTTAGGAGTAGGCAGCATTTCAGCAACATGGTAGAACAGTACGTGTGCACACGCCTACACGTACTGACTGATGGGTCTGCCCCATTCAACTTCTGGGTCTCTAAATTGGGCATATGGCCTGAGCTTGCCCTTTATGCCTGGGAGGTGCTGGCCTGCCCTGCAGCCAGTGTATTGTCTGAACGTGTGTTTAGCACGGCAGGGGGCGTTATCACAGACAAGCGCAGTTCTATGTTTTATAAGTAGATGTGTTTTATATCCCTGATTAACCATAACTTTATAGCTACTTATCTAATATTGAGTAGGTCCCCTTTTGCCATCAAAACAGACCCTTTAGCCACCTAAACAGCCCTGACTCATTGAGGCATGGACTCCACTAGACCTTTAAAGGTATGCTGCGGTGGTATCTTGACCCAGCCATAAATAGCAGATCATTTAAGTCCTGTAAGTTGGGAGGTGAGGCCTCCAATGATCGGATTTGTTTTCAGCTTATCCCACAGATGCTTGATTGCTCTGAGATGTGGAGCATATAGGGCCAAGCTAACACCTGAAACTCATTATTGTATTCCTCAAACCATTCTTGAGCCGTTTTTGCAGTGTGGCATGGTGCATTTTCCTGATGTGCCACTGCCATCAGAGAACACTGTATTCGTGACGGGATGTACCTGGTCAGCAACAATATTTTGGTATCATAAAAAATCACCACAAAATAGCAAAACAATATGTATCTCTAACAAAGGTGAAGCAGCGCTAGAGAATAAATAAAAAAAGTAAAATAAGATAAAATAAATAAATAAAATGTCCCACAGCTGTATTTTAATGAGACTATCAGTCTAAGTCTGTCTGTGTTTGGGTTCTTCCCAATAGGAAGATGTTCCATTCAGTAACCGTTTGTGAAACAGTTCTTGCTTTACATTTTCACATTTTGAATAGTTGCACTGATGTTAAGCAATTGGATGTGGACACAGTTATCAGCAATTGTGCTCCGGTCCCCCCATCCCGCTGCACTCACCGGACCTCTGAGGATATTGCGCCTCTGATCTCTGCTATGCCGACTATCTTCTGGAATGTCTCTCACAGCACGTCCGTTCCTGCAGCTGAGTTTGTTTGATCTAATCAGATCCACTTGTTCCCGACTCACTCCCTGTGTTTGCAGGTTGGCAGTGATCTTTTACGGCTCCATTAATGAAATATAAAAAGGGGAAAGACTCATAGTGTATCAACAAACAAGCCTTTTATACCCAAATGGCCACCTTACAAGTTACACTTACAAGACATCTCATATAAAAAAGCTTTAATTAAAAACATCAAAGTGAAAAGATTGTCTCCTCAGCTCCAATCCTTTTTCCACCAACCGTGATCTTTGTTAGGATCAATGGTGCCCGGGCTCAAGATAGGAGTTTTTGGAAACCACACATCTACCTAGACACGTTTCGACAGGTCGTCTTTGACAATAGGCCTGTCCACACAGGCTCACACTTGCCTTAAATATCTCCTTTAGATTGATCAGTCACCAATCAGATTAACCCTTCAGACCATTCACTCAGTCTAATTGCACAATTTCCGTAGGTGCAGCTCATGCATTGTGACCATATTAGTTTTACTACACTGTGTAATGGCTTCTCCTGTGTATTTTTTACTTAGTGACTTTGCATATAATGTTTTGCCGAAAGAGGAAACTGTTTCCAACAATTCCTCTCTAAATTAAATAGGATATCATGACCCTCAATATATGACTGATTAACACCTACTCCATTTCCATTGCACCATACACCATCAGATATCTGTCAGATTTCATCTGTATTTGAAATGTGAATCTGATTTCCGTAGGTGCAGCTATTTACGTTGTGACCCTATTAGTTTTGCTATACTGTGTAATGGCTTTTCTAGTGTATTTTCACATAGTAACTTTGCTTATAACGTTTTACTAGAAGAGGAAAGTGTTTACAACAATTCCTCTCTAAATTAAATAGGATATCATGACCCTCAATATACGGCTAATTAACAACTTCTCCATTTCCATTGCACCATACACCATCAGATATCTGTCAGATTTCATCGGTATTTGAAATGTGAATCTTATTGCATCTTTATTCTTTAAGTAACGCCATTTCTTCTTACGGATTAAAATTCTTCTAGGACAATTAGGAGTTTACAATTTTTAAAGTCAAGTAATTAGCATTAAAATGTTTTTATTTGATAATATTCCTTTAAAACGCTCCTAATGCTCTCTCTCTATAGAATGTTACTTTTATTTCTATACAATGTTGCAGAGAACACTCCTTAGGAGAGTTATATATATATATATATATAGCTCAAAATATTTTCCTTTCTTTATTTTTCTCCACATTTAACTACCTCCTATGATCACCCCTGTGGTAGTTTATTACCATTAACTCTTTAGTGGATCCTGTTAAATGTGTTAAAGGTCACACATCTCCCTTCTCCACTCTATTAATATATATCTTCTCTGGGTGATAGATACAAATAGGTTGTTGTCAAATATATGATCTCTCGTCTTAATCATAAAAATTATTTTAGAGCTTATACTCCTCCAATTATACGCCCCCAAAAGAGGAGTGCTTGGCGTTAACTATTTTTATTAATTTTTGTATTATTTTTTATATTTTTTTTTGCATACTCTGTGACCACTATCAGTTTGTTCTATTTTGGTATTTTTCGTCTCCTCCAATCATACATTTTCCTAACCTCCTCTCTCAATAATCACTAATATAACAGTTTAGGTCTAGTTCTACATTCATTCCCCCTGGCTGGAGAGTGCCCGTTTTATATATCCATTTGGTCTCACTCTTCGAAATTTCTCTTACCATATTTGACCCTCTCCATGATGGGGAGATTTTTTTCTATACCCCAGAATAACAGACTAGATGCATCCCGATTATGATAACGTCTAAAGTGTAATGACACACTGTGATCTTTGAAGCCTATATTGATATTATGGATGTGTTCTGACACCCGTTTGGCCAGGGTCCTTTTTGTAAGCCCTATATACATTAGTCCACAAGGCATTGCAGAGCGTACACTACATGGCTGGACATACAGGAAATAAAATCCTTGATTGGAAATTCCTTATTGTTGGCATCGAGCGAAAATAAATGATTCCTTTCAGATGTGTTTTTACCTGCTGGCATGCCCTGCACCTCCTACATGAGAAGAAACCTTCTGTATCCCAAAACATACAGGGTTTGCCAGGAGTGTCTAACACTTTTTTTAACCACCCTATCTCCAAATGTGGGGCTTTTCTATATATGAATAGTGGATTTGTGGGTAGTACAGGACCTAATGTTTTATCCATTTTGATGACATCCCAATATTTTCTAAAGATGTCCTCCACTTCCCTATGCTGCAAATGAAAATCATTTAAAAAGCCCCATTCATGGGTGTCACTCACTGTTTTTTCTGAATGAGATAAGTATGCTATTTGGGGGAATTGTCCCACCTCATGGATGGTTTTATCAAGGGTATCTAGCTTGTATCCCTTGTCTAGAAATCTTTGTTTCAGGATATTAGATTGCTGTATGTAATGTGAATCATAGGTACAATTCCGGCAGACCCTGGTGAATTGCCCTTTGGGGATGTTTTTAAGCCATACAGGATGATGTCCAATGCGAATGGATAAATAACTATTACGATCAGAGGTTTTGAAATATACTTTTGTACTTAGTTAATCCCCCTGTCTCTGAATCAATACATCTAAAAAATTGACTTCATTTTTACTATAGGTGTAATCTAGTTTGATGTTGTTCGTATTGTGATTCAGACCCTCAATGAATTGTAATGATTGTTCATTTCCTGCCCAAATAAAGAACAAATTGTCAATGAATCTTCTATAAAACATTAGTTCTTTCCTGTTTTGGACAAAAACTGATTTATCTTCCCACTCCCTCATAAAAAGGTTGGCAAGTGAGGGCATAAACTTTGCGCCCATCGCTACCCCTCTTTTTTGAGTATGAAACTTCTCCCTGTACCAGAAATAATTATGGACAAGACAGTATTCTAAAGACATCCTAAGGAATTCTTTTTGTTTGACAGGGATATCGTCCCTTTGAGATAATGTATGATTGTATATAGAGATGATACGTCTGCAGTTGCGAGAAAAATCTCCTGATTTGATGACCATGATAACTGACTTAAATGTTGGATTAAATCCTTAGTGTCCTTTGTAAGCTTTAGTATTTACCACACTTGTTTGCAAAAATGTATTTAGATACTGCCCCACTCTGGCCATCACAGATCCTATACAGTTTACAATTGGTCTGGCTGGGGGATTTTCTGTATCTTTGTGTAATTTAGGGAGGGTGTATATAGTGGGAATATGACTGTAACTTGGGCATCTAGTCTGTAATTCTGGGGTATAGAAAAAATCTCCCCGTCATGGAGAGGGTCAAATTTGGTAAGAGAAATTTCGAAGAGTGAGACCAAATGGATATATAAAAAGGGCAATCTCTAGCCAGGGAGAAAGTATGTAGAACTAGACCTAAACTGTTATATTAGTAATTATTGAGAGAGGAGGTTAGGAATATGTATGATTGGAGGAGACGAAAAATACCAAAATAGAACAAACTGATAGTGGTCACAGAATATACAAAAAAAATATAAAAAATAATACAATAAATTAATAAAAACATTTAACGCCAAGCACTACTCTTTTGGGGGCGTCTAATTGGAGGAGTATAAGCTCTAAAATAATTTTTATGATTAAGACGAGAGATCATATATTTGACAACAACCTATTTGTATCTATCACCCAGAGAAGATATATATTAATAGAGTGGAGAAGGGAGATGTGTGACCTTTAACACATTTAACATGATCCACTAAAGAGTTAATGGTAATAAACTACCACAGGGGGGATCATAGGAGGTAGTTAAATGTGGAGAAAAATAAAGAAAGGAAAATATTTTGAGCTATATATATATATATATATATATATATATATATATATATATATATATATAACTTTCGTAAGGAGTGTCCTCTGCAACATTGTATAGAAATAAAAGTAACATTCTATAGAGAGAGAGCATTTGGAGCATTTTAAAGGAATATTATCAAATAAAAAACATTTTAATGCTAATTATTTGACTTTAAAAATTGTAAACTCCTAATTGTCCTAGAAGAATTTTAATCCGTAAGAAGAAATGGCGTTACTTAAAGAATAAAGATGTATAAAAGCTGTAATGGGATATCAAGTCACAATCAGATTCACATTTCAAATACTGATGAAATCTGACAGATATCTGATGGTGTATGGTGCAATGGAAATGGAGAAGTTGTTAATTAGCCGTATATTGAGGGTCATGCTATCCTATTTAATTTAGAGAGGAATTGTTGGAAACACTTTCCTCTTTCAGCAAAACATTATATGCAAAGTCACTATGTAAAAATACACTGGAGAAGCCATTACACAGTGTAGTAAAACTAATATGGTCACAATGTATGAGCTGCACCTACAGAAATTGTGCAATTAGATTGAGTGAATGGTCAGAAGGGTTAATCTGATTGGTGACTGATCAATCTAAAGGAGATATTTAAGGCAAGTGTGAGCCTATGTAGACATGCCTATTTTCAAAGACGACCTGTCGAAACGCGTCTAGGTAACGTCCATACGGTAGATGTGTGGTCTCCAAAAACTCCTATCTTGAGCCTGGTCACCATAGATCCTAACAAAGATCGCGGTTGGTGGAAAAAGGATTGGAGCTGAGGAGAAAATCTTTTCACTTTGATGTTTTTAATTAAGGCTTTTTTATATGAGATGTCTTGTAAGTGTAACTTGTAAGGGGGTCATTTGGGTATAAAAGGCTTGTTTGTTGATACACTATGAGTCTTTCTCCTTTTTATATTTCATTAATTGAGCCGTAAAAGATCACTGGCAACCTGCAAACACAGGGAGTGAGCCGGGAACAAGTAGATCTGATTAGATCAAACAATTCAGCTGCAGGAACGGACGTGCTGTGAGAGACATTCCAGAAGATAGTCGGCATAGCAGAGATCAGAGGCGCAATATCCTCAGAGGTCCGGTGAGTGCAGCAGGATGGGGGGACCGGAGCACAATTGCTGATAACTGTGTCCACATCCAATTGTTTAACATCAGTGCAACTATTCAAAATGTGAAAATTAAAGCAAGAACTGGTTACTGAATCGAACATCTCCCTATTGGGAAGAACCCATACACAGACAGACTTAGACTGATAGTCTCATTAAAATACAGCTGTGGGACATTTTATTTATTTATTTTATCTTATTTTATTTTTTTATTTATTCTCTAGCGCTGCTTCGCCTTTGATAGATATACATATTGTTTTGCTATTTTTTGGTGATTTTTTATGATATGTTTTCTTACTAAAGTAGCTGTTGTTTTATTAGAAGCTAATTGTTTTAATATCCATTTCCTCTGGAAGTGCGGGATTTAGTGGCAAATCGTTGCATTGTGTCTGTTAGGTTGGCCGCTTGGTAAAACACTATTTTGGTAGGTAATATATCAAGTAACATCCACAGGAGTGGCAGGACCTGAGGATCCCAGAAGAACATTGCCCGAAGAATCACAAGCCTCCACCAGCTTGCCTTTTCCCATACTGAATCCTATAAAAAATGTGATTCAGCAGACCTGGACCCCTTCTTCCATTGCTCCGTGTTCCAGTTCTGATGCTCATGTGTCCATTCTAGGTGCTTTTATCTGTGGACATGGAACAGCATGGGAACCCTGACTGGTCAGTGGCTATGCAGCCCATACACAACAAATTGTGATGCTCATTTTTTCTGCTTTCAACACATCAACTTGAGGGACAACATGTTTATTTGCTGCTTATATACAGTATCCCACTGCCTTTCAGATGCCATTGTAATGAGATAATGTTATTCATGTTACCTACCAATGGTCATAAATTCATAGCTGATAGGTGTATATGATTTTCATTTTTTTATATTATAAATAAATATATTGGAATGGGGCGTGGCTAGTTTCAGCTGCGATGGAAGCTCAATTGCTGAGGTTCTGGTGGCCAATGGGACACTAGAATGGCTCACAGCTTATTCTGCCTCTCTAAAAGTGGGCACACAGAGTGGTCTGCTTCCCCAGCACCCAGCCAACATGTTCAGGAAGAGGAATGATGATCTTAACCCACATAAGCTGACTCCCCTTTTCACTCTGCAGTCACAGCAGCACAGACAAGATGGCACCGGCACCCCACTCCTCCCAGTTCTCACATGTCCTCATCTGTGTCTCAGGCACAGTGACATTCACAGCACAGTGCTGATCCACACTCCTCCACCCCAGGCTCTCATATTCCTCACTCAGAGAGCACAGAGAAGGTACATTTCAGGCTGGATGATCACAGCAACTCACCATATGAGGTAAGCTCCATTCATGGCTCTCAGAAAAAGATATCAGGAATTGACCAAACTCCATTAATGCTTTCCCCACCATGAACCAACTGGTCCTAGACACAACACTGCTGTTTTCCCTCAATAACTCCTTACATCCAGACACGATGACATGTATGTACATATTTAGCTCAGGCAAAATTTGGGAATATGCTTCAACCATTAACAATTTCAGTGATGCTAATGATGAGCACAAGGATGAAAAGAGTGGATGAAAGCAAAACTGGCTGATCTTGAGGACAGATCCAGGTGCACGACATTGAAATCAGGAGTAAACCTCAAACAATGCAGCAATCTGATTTATGTAGACCTGTTACTGATTTGCTAATTGCCTTACTCACTGATGTAGCTCCAGCTGAACTTGTAATTGACAGAATCCACCATCTACCAAAACTGTCTCAATTACCCGATCATGATCAGATATTATCCTACATATTAATTTCTACCACGTAAACTTTTGCTCAAAACCTGGGGGTCATTACCTTTATCGGCACCTTACACATACCTTCTGAAAAGTGTAAAAAAACCTCCACACCATCACTAAGGCACTACAGCACAACTGTATCAACTACAAGTGGGGATTCTCTGCTAAAATCCTCATCAATAAAAATGATTCCACTCATGTAATAATTAGAGTTGAGCGAACCCGAACTGTAAAGTTTGGGTCCGTACCGAACTTTGGGGTGTCTGTGACCCGGACCCAAACCCGGACATTTGAAAAAAAGTTTGGGTTCGGGTTCTGGGTTTGGGTATTTGATCCCGCCTGTTGAATAGCTGCAGGGCAGCCAGTCAACAAGCGTTTCACTGGTTTGCCCTTAGAAGCCATCACGGCCATGCCTACTAATGGCATGGCTGTGATTGACCAGTGCATCATGTGACCCAGCCTCTTTATAAGCTGGAGTCACTTAGTGCTGCATGTCACATGCTCTCTGGCTAGGCTGCCGGCACTGTGAGGGACAGATTGCAGATATAATAACATCTCATCCTGCATTACAGAACGATCTGATTGTGGACTAGGTAGAGGTTACTACTACTACTGCTTTTAGGGACAGATTGCAGATCTAATAACATCTCATCCTGCATTAAAGAATGATCTGACTGGACTAGGTAGAGTCTACTGCTTAGAGGGACAGATTATTGTTCTAAAATCATCTCCTAGTTCTATAGGGTCAGATTACTGCTGTTGCTGTAAGGGACAGATTATTGTTCTAAAATCATCGCCTACTCCTATAGGGTTATGTTCCTGTTGTTGCTGTAAGGGACAGATTATTGTTCTAAAATCATCTCCTAGTTCTATAGGGTCAGGTTCCTGCTGTTGCTGTAAGGGACAGATTATTGTTCTAAAATCATTTTACTTCCTTTTGCAGCCCTCTAGCACTTTCCAGGACTTTTTTACAGTCATTTTTGTGCCAAAAAGTTTGGGTCCCCATTGACTTCAATGGGGTTCGGGGTCAAGTTCGGGTCAAGTTCGGTACCGTACCCAAACTTTTTCACGAAGTTCGGCCGAACCCACCGAACCCGAACATCCAGGTGTTCGCTCAACTCTAGTAATAATTGACTCCTTGTCCAAAGGTCTGTTGAGAGATTGGAACATCATATCTGATGTGCCTTCCTCTTCCAATCCACCCGGATAAACTGGATTCTGGATGGCAATGCATATCCCATAAATCTGCTCCCAGACCATGATAAGGCTACCACTTCTACAACTCACCTTTAGTTTCCACATCATTGCCCCAGCCACACCAATGCCTTGCTTAGCTGGACTTACCCCCTCCTTCTTCTAAGCAACAAAGTGCTGCATGCAAATCATAATGATCCACTATTTTACATTTTTGTTGGCCTATTTTCCCACTGTTCTATTTTATTCAACATTATTTTCTTTTTCTAGAGCATCACAGTGCTTCCTACACAGGAACTAACTATGACCCTCCCTGTCTAAAGTCTTAGAATGTCTAATCTCTATTATTTTTCACATCGGATGTCATTATGACCCTGCCTCATGAGTATCAACTTCCTGTCTGTAAATGCTAAAGGGTTAAACCATCCTACTAGAGGGCATCCTTATCCACTTCAGTAAGGGGCCTGTTTTTTGGGTTCGTTGTTTACAAGTTAAAATCATTTTTTTGCTATAAAATTACTTAGAACCCACAAACATTATATATTTTTTTTTCTAACACCCTAGAAAATAAAATGGCAGTCATTGCAAAACTTTATGTCACACCGTATTTGCGCAGCGGTCTTCCGCGCATGTTTTTTTTAAAATAAATTCAGTTTTTTAGTTAAAGAATAAGAAAACAGTAAAGTTAGGCCAATTTTTTCCATATTGTGAAAGATAATGTTACATCGAGTAAAATGATACCCAACATGTCATGCTTCAAAATTGTGTCCGCTCCCGGAATGGCGACAAACTTTGCGTGTGTGTGTGACATAATCTGGTGGGTAGTGTCCGACCCCCCCGACACCCCTATGGGAACATGCTGTGTCTTAGTGGGGTGGGGCCATTCTCCTCTTATGTTTGGAGGTCTTGGGTGTTCCCCATCATAGTTTAGGTGTTGCTCAAGGAGGGTCTGTCTGCGCAGTAGACATAAACGCAGTTTTCATCAACATTTTAATTACTTAAATTGAAGCCCTTCTGATACGTATGAAGTAGGCTTAGTAAGTTAGCATGAGAGGTACATAGGATGAAGAAGATAGGAGAGAGAGAAAAGGGAGAGAAGGATAGATGAGAAGAGTGAGAAGGAAGACACGTCTCGGCATAGGTACGTTTATCATTTTTGTGTTGTTATATTATACCAAGCCACCCAAGGTGACCATAATCTATGCAGTTTGTTGTAGGAATCCTGGTCAGGGGCTAAAGTTATTTCGTAAGTATAGTGTTCTTGTACTTGTTTAATTACCTGTATGATCTGGGGCTCCTCTTGGTCTTTCCCGTGTCTCGTGATGTTTTGTCTTGCTGTTAAGAGGATATGCGTGATTATTTTATGAAAGCTAGCGGGTATGTTGTTGGTCTTGAGATTCAAGAGACCTAGAGTCGGGGTGGGGTGCCGTGTGATGCCTGTGATCTTGGAAAATATATAGAATACGTTGGACCAATATGCCGTTAGTTTGGGGCATTCCCATAATGCGTGGATGAGTGTGCCTATTACTCCACACTGTCTCCAACAACACGGGGTTGGTCAAAGGTGGCTATTTTTTGAGGGGTGAGATATCTGCATTGGATTAAGTTCTGTGCCAGTTCCCAGAGTGCAGAGCAAGTAGTAGCTTTGTAAGTGGAGCGGAGTGCGCTCCTCCATTGTAAGGCAGAGAAGTTGTGTCCCAGGTCCCGTTCCCATTCATACAATATGTTATTATGCTGAAAATCGTTTTTTTCATGCAGTAGGTTGTAGAATAATGATATGCCCCTGGTCATTTTGTTTACCGAGGTGTAATACTTTATTGCTGCTTCCGGGATTTTATTTAGTAGGTGTGTATTCCTGCTAATGCAGTGCGCTATTTGGAGATATTGGAATTAAGTTATCCCTGGAAACTTGTTTTATTTTTGGAGTTGTTAGAGCAGTTTCATTTTGTTGTGGATAAGGACGTCATTAAGTGTGCTATCGGGGTCTTTCGTCCATCCGGCTGGAGGGAAGTCTGGGATGAGGGAGTGTATAATGCTGGCTGGGAGTTTGGGTAAGGAGAGAGCTTTTTGGGTGGAGACTAGAGTTGAGCGAACTTCTAGAAGTCCGGGTTCTGCTGGTTCGGCCGAACTTCGGGACAAAGTCCGGGTTCGGGTCCGGACAGAACCCGAACTTTGTCCCGGACCCCGAACCCCATTGAAATCAATGGAGACCCGGACTTTTAGGTACAAAAAGTGCTGTAAAATAGTCCTGGAAGGTCCTAGAGGTCTGCAAAAGGAAGGAAATGTGGGTAAGGGTGGGACAAGTGACCTACAAAGAAATGGGGACAGGGAAATAACTTTAAATATTTTTAAAAAAATAAAAACATAAAAAATGCAAAAATGGAAATCATCTTCAAAATGGGTCTGAAAAGTATTAATTAACATTAGAGGCCATAGAACTGTTCTAAAATCATCTTCAAACTGTGTCAAAAAAGTATAAATAAGCCGGAAGTACCCATATCACTGTTCTGCAAAATG
>BLSH010469854.1:81911-101617 GCA_018402905.1 Glandirana rugosa
CGAACCCGGACTTTTTTTGAAAAGTCCGGGTCCGGGTCCGGGTCCCGGACACCCCAAAGTTCGGTACGGACCCGAACTTTACAGTCCGGGTTCGCTCAACTCTAGTGGAGACTATATAACCATGCCTTTAAGTTATGGGTAGCTATATTTCGTTCTTCTATCTGCCACAAAGTGTTGGATCTGCTTGCAGATGCCATGCTTTGAGTTGTGCCAGAATTGTGGCTAAGTGGTAGTCTGAAATGTTGGTCAGTCCCGATCCGCCCACTGCCCTGTGTTTATATAGCCACGTTCTATTCAGCCGTGATTTTTTGTTTTGCCATATGTATTTGCCCAACAGAGTTTGCAGTGAATTTAGGTAGGTGTGGGAGATAGGAATGGGGATGGAGCGAAATTTGTATAGTAGCTGAGGGAGTAGATTAATTTTATACGCTGCTAGCCTTCCGGCCCATGAAAATTCATGTCTAGCTAGGTTGGCTAGAGACTCCATATATTTTAGTCTGAACGGGAGGAAGTTGGCCCTGAAAAGGTGTTCCGGGTTGCTTGTTAATGTGATTCCTAAGTATGTGATTTGGGAGCCTGACCACTGATATGGGTATTTTTGGGCTAGGATGTTTTGAGACACACTATCTATTCCTAAGTGTAATATTTGGGATTTGGTGGGGTTAGCTTTGTAGAATGATAGGGAGCTGAACCTATTGAGGAGATCCTGGGCTGCTTTTAAGGAAGTGTGCGGATTTGTTTTCATGAGGATAACGTCGTCCGCAAATAGGCTTATTTTGTGTTCCCTGTCACCAATTCTAAAACCCTTTAGATTGGTTGTTGACCTTACTTGTTCCGCCAAGGGTTTGATAGCGAGATTAAAGATGATTGGCGACAGGGGATACCCTGGGCGTGTGCCGTTGGTGATCATGAATGATTTAGATATCATGCCTGCCCCTAATACATTGATTGAGGGAGCTGAGTAGAGAGCTATTATGGCTGACAGTATTTGATTTTTTTAGGCCAAACTTATGGAGCACTTTGTTTAGATAACCCCAATGGACCCTGTCGAACGCCTTCTCTGCGTCCAAAGAGAGGAGCAGAGAAGGCGTTCCTGTGGCTTTAGCCCAGTGTGTTATATTGATCAGTCTTCTCGTAGCATCCGATGACTGGCGACCCGTAACAAATCCTGATTGTTCTTGGTGGATCAACTTGGGGATATATTCCATCAGCCTCATCGCTAATATCTTTGCATATATTTTGATATCTGCATTTAGCAGAGAGATGGGCCTGAAGTTTTGAGGTGCAGTAGGCGGTTTACCTGGTTTAGGTAAAGTTATTATCAAAGCCTTTAACATTTGTAGAGGAGGAGGCAGCTTCACTGAAGAGGTCTTTCAAATGGGGAGTGAGGGAATCTCTGAACTGTTTATAATAATCCCCTGGGAGACCGTCCAGACCCGGGGATTTCCCATTTGGAATGGTGTTAATGGCTGTAGAGATTTCATGTTCAATAAAGGGTGAATTCAAGGAGTCTAATTGGTCAGGGGTGAGCCTTGGTAGTCTGACTTGATCTAGGAACTCACTAATTTTCCCCAGAGTTGGTTGGGGAGTGTTTGCATCTGTTTGAAGATTGTACAAGGCTTCGTAGTATTGACTAAAGGCGTCATCTGTGCCTTGGGTATTAAGGATTTTATTTGCAGGGGTGGGGTAGCAGATGTAAGCTTAGTACGGATTCCCTGTAGGCGCATGGCCATGCGCCTACCCGCTTTATTACTGGTTGAGTAATGGATGGCTTTGAGTTTCCTATGTGTTTTTTCATACTTATCTAGTAGCAGTGCCCTTAGTTCCTAAAGAAAATTATCCCACAAACCACTTATTCTCCGTTAGGAGGCAAAATTGATCACATGAGACAAAATCAGCGCTTAGATGAATGTCAGTCAATCTAGTGTAGAAGACTATCAGCAGCCGCTGTAAAAGGGAAACATTTAACAGATAGGGTTCAAATAATCGATTAACACAATTAACTGAACTCAGCAGCGCTAAAAAGATGAAAAAATAGATATAAATATAAATATAAAGGATGCCTTAAAATCGAACACTAGACAAAGTGTTACAAGAGGTAATTAAAAATAAGAATTGTGAATGATTGTAACTAAATTAATAAGTGAAACTAAACAGTCCAAATAAACCCAAAGTCCAAACGTCCACTGGATGAAAACAAATTTAAACAATAGTCCGACTGCAGGGGTGATGAAATATACGCTGAAATCTTCAAAATAAAGGTCTGCCACCACACCAGATGTGAAAGGACGGGGCTTTCCCCCTATATGGAGAAACTCACCAAAGGTAAGATCCAAAACAGCCCAATACACATGTAGATGTTTCCTGATGGACAGCGCCAATCTCACATCACCACGTGGTGTCTTTTGCCTGGAGTCTGCATTTACAGAAATGGTTCTCCAGTCACCTTCCAGGAAATTGCGCAGAGGGGTCAAGAAATTGATTGAAGAAGAGTGAATGAAGTCTCGCTCAGCAATTCCTAAACGCTTCTGAGTCTCTCCAACCTAAATGAGCGTTTGTCCATAAGGGGAACTTGATCCAAAGTCATTAGCAGCCTCTGTCATGTACTGGCCCAACAATTCTCCATTGGTCACTCGAGAGGGGATTTTTCTGTCCAACTTCTCATACAAGAACTCTTCAACCCGTGCACTAGGATTGGGCTGTAAGAGAACCTCTGTCTGGCGCAGGATCTTCTCAGTCCAGTTCTTTGTACAGTCAGCTCTTGTCAATAGGTTTTCAAAGTGAGCATCCAGCTCAGTCCTCTCAGCTTGACCAAACTTCTCCTCTGTGAACTGCACTGCCCTGGTGAAGAATATCCCAGCATCAGAGGCTAGCTTCTTCACCAGTTCCTTAGTTCCTGCCTCAGGTCTAAAAGTTTCAAGTTTAAGGTTTGGGAGGGAGAGGTTTTGTTTGCTGACTCTAGGGATTTGGTCTGGGTTAAGACCTCATCTATCCTCTGCGTCCTCCTCTTTTTTGCAATTGAGCATACTTTAATTAAAACGCCTCTTATGTAGGCCTTGTGTGCCATCCATAATGTAGAGGATTTCTCCCCAGAGCCTACATTGTGTTAAAAAAACTTGTCTAATTCAGTTTTGATTTCATTGGGGATGATTTCATGATAAACGTGTTGGCTCTCCATATGGTAGGTGTAGTGGGCAGTCTGGTTGACTCTAGGGTGGCATAGATTGGTGCATGGTCTGACCACGATATTGAGTCTATGTGTGAGTTAGAGATTCCGTGAAGTGTCTGTTTGTCCATCAAGAAATAATTGATCCTTGAATATGTGTTGTGTGCCACCGAGTGATATGTATAGTCTTTCCCCAGCGGGTGGTGGCACCGCCATACGTTGAATAGATTGTTCGTTTGAAGAAAGTGTGAGAGTGATGCGCTCCTTCTTTGGTTTGGGTTAGTTGTGTTCATGTGTGTGTCCGGTACTATGTTGAAATCACCGTAGATTAGTAGTGCTCCCTGTTGGATTCTGTTTATGTTCTTTAAAGTTTTGTTAAGGAAGGTTATTTGTCTTGTGTTTGGGGCGTAAAGGCAGGCCAAGGTCATTAGAATGGAGTTCAGTTTACATATCAAGATCAGGTATCTACCATCCTGGTCTGCGACTTCCTGGATCAGCTGGAAATCAATGGTGTCTTTTATAGCGATAGCCACTCCTCTTTTCTTTTCCGGGCTACTAGCCATGTAGACGTGCGGGAAGAGTTTGTGCGTAAGCCTTAGGGTTTCTGACTTTTTAAAGTGTGTTTCCTGTATGCACAAGATGTCCCCTCCTAGGGTCGTTGCTGTGCGCCATAGGGATGCCCTTTTGGCTGGATGATTGAGGCCTTTGGTGTTAATGGAGATAACTTTCATACCCATTGTGTAATGCGATTGTGCTGTGCATTAGCTTACTCACTGTTAGATGACCGATCACAGTTCTGTGTTTTTGCAGATTTCTTGATTTGTCATGGAGGGTATTCTGCTTCTTCTGCAGGCGACTTTTGATTTTCAGGTATGTGGAGATGTGTACAAGGAAAGGAAGGAAAAAAAGTTAGCGATAGAACTATAGAACAAGGTAAGTAGACCGCAGCTACCAGTGCTAACACCGGGCTGTGTAGTCAACATCAGGGGTAACCAATTCATTTTGCTTGAGAAGCCTTTGGGGGGGACCCTTGTTGCTGGGCCTAGAGGCTTGTGACCCGTTAGAATTTAGGGCAATACTGCTTGTTTGATTTGTGCCACAGGGGAGGGCTTGGGCCCTGCATTTTCTTGGTCTGCGGTGTGATGTTGTGTTCTGGGATGATGTCCCATTCTTTCAGTAGGGCTAGCCCTGTTTCTAGGGAGGATATGGTGTAAGATTTCCCATTCCTGTCTATGGTTAGCTTGGTTGGGTGGCCCCACATGTATCTGATTCGTGCTTACGGAGGGCCTTAGTGATCGAGTTGAGTTGGCGCCTGAGGTCCATGGTGTACTTGGACTGGTCCGCGTATATTTGAATCCCTTCGTATGGTGCAGGGAGTTTCCCCATTGTTCTGGATGTTTTCAGAATTTGCTCTTTGGTGGAGTAAAAGTGCACCCTCATGGGCACGTCTCTAGGGACTTTTTCGGGCAGGAAAGACGGTTTGGGCAAGCAATGAATGCGGTCAATAGATAGCTCTATAGGTTCGATGTTGGGGAGCAGAGTGTGAAACATGTCTTGTGTATATTTATGCAAGTCTTGGGGTGTCACTGTTTCGGGGACCCCCCTTAACTTCAAATTAATGCGTCTTGAGCGGTCCTCTAAGTCCGCTAATTTGGCGCGAACCCATTGCCTATCCTCAATTGCGTCCTCGTTAGCGTCAACCAGGTCATTAACTGTATAAGTTATGTCACTTACTGTATTTTCTACAGCATGTACTCTTTCTCCTAGTGATGTGATTTCAGTAGTGATTTTCTTAGCAGACTGAAGTCAGCGTGTATTGATTGCTGGAGAGAGACCAGCATATCTTTGAGTAGGGTGTCCATCACAGGCTGGTTACTGGTGGGGAATGAGGCTATTGAAGCGCTCAGTGTGTCACTGTGTGTGGAGGCCAAATTCTCCTGATTCACCAGGTCGCAGGTCTGACTTTCCAGTCGCATCCGCGCTTTAGACGGGCTGGCGCACAATGGGCTTGTTGGGGAGGAATGTGAGTGAAGGGATGTCCTCCCTGATGCCTCCGGCGAGTGATCTTCCTCACGGAGGTCCGTGTAATGCTCTGGGTCGTTCGTGCTGGCCGCGGAGCGCGAGGGACCAGCGCCATCTTGGCCCGCCGCCTCGTGTGTTCAGGGAGAAGCGCTCCGTCAATTTTTGTGGCCGGCGCTCATCCTTCCTCTTCCTAGACATCTCCGCTCAGCTGCCGGGCTTGTCAGTTACTCATCGCGGTGTCTCTGGGGCGGTGGATCGGGTCGAGTCCGCTTGTGTCCCCCTAATGACTCCGGAGCTCTAAGAGCGTGCAGCCATCCGCGGCGCTTGCAAACCACTCCCCCAAGACCACTTTTAGCTTGTGCAGAATCGCTGGCTGAAAAAACAATATCTGAATCATTCAGATATCACTTCTCAAAGGTAGCGACGTCATATGACTTCCACCCAAACAGAAGTGGTTAAGGAGAGAGGCTCAAATTTATAAATGTGCCATTCTATGGTCCAATAAACCCACTTCCACCAGGCATCCCCTCCCATATGCTTTCAAAAAAGCATTTCTGCATATTTTTACTGCAAATATGATGGTGCAGAAAGGAGGCATTCTGACAGCTATAAAAATCAAATAACAAATCCCCTGACCCAGACAGCTTCACTGGAGAATATTACAAGCAGATTAACTATGTACTGGTGCACAATCTCCAGAAGGTGTATGTCACTGCTGCTGCTTGCGCCTCCTTCTATTTGGAAATGTAGGAAGCCATAATAATCACATTACCAAAGGCAGGGATAGAACCTGACAAACTGCAAACCTTTCTCCTATATCTCTTCTCAACAATGATTTGAAACTTTATACTAAGATTTTAGCTTAACTTAACAGATTTGATACATCCCGATTACTGACCAATCTGGCTTTATTAGAGGGAGACAAAATTCCAACACCACCAGGCGAATTGTCAATATCACTCATCTTGAAACCCACTCTAAAACACCTTCTCTGCTCCTAGCCTTGGAAGGCATTTGACAAAGTCCATTGGATATATCTGGCAAAGGTCCTCACTAAATTTAGACTCAATAGGCTTTTCTTTTCAGCCATAATGGTGCTTTATTAATCACCATCAGCCCATGTGTACTTATCTTGTATGTTATCCAGACCCTTTCAAATATCGAACAGCACGTGCCAGGGCTGCCTGATATCTCCCCTGATTTTTATTATAGTAATGGAGCCCTTGGCAACTTATATTAGAGTGCACCCTAAGATTACTGGTTTTTGCATTGGGGCTAGAGAGCATACCATAAGTCTATTTGTTGAGAATGTTATTTTAAAGATAACCAATGTCCAGTTCTCCTTGGCTTCAGTACATCAAACTTACCAACTGTACAACAAGATATTTTATTATATAGTCAATGTTACCTAATCATTTATATTGGGATTAGGACTACTGTAGATCCAGAAACTAAAGAATTTACAGTGTAATTATATGTGTGTGTAGGGAAGTACACAAGTATATCCTACCTTGATATTGCTCTCACCTCGATGCCTAATCTTCTATATCAGTAAAACTGCACCCCTTTTCTACCTAAACTGCAGGCCCAGCTATCTCATATTTCTAAACATTACTTATCCTGGTCTGGTCACTTGGCAGCCTCTACAATGCAAATTTTACCCCAACTGTTAAATCTCAACAGCAGTGGTTCTTAACCTCAAGTATCCCCAATGGGCCATATTTTCAGGTTTTCCTTTACTCCGCAAAGCTGCTTTAAATCAATATCAATGACATGGTATCGATAAGAGCTATTTTTTCAAAGGGTCATTCCCAAAAACATGGCCCATTGGGGTACTTGAGGACTGAGGTTGAGAGCCACTGCTTTACAGGACATTAGCTATACCTGACCCCAAGCCTTCTTTGCCACCCTGTACTCTGCATTAAACAAATTACTGTGGAAAGGCAAAAAAGGCTGATGCTCATTTAGCAGAATAACTTAATCTAGAGGTGCTGGTGGGGCAGGACATACTGACCTTCAAGATTATCAAACTGCCACTATACTGACTCATCTTAAAGACTGGTTAATGCACCCGTTAACATCTCTTTGGAGTGAATGGAAGAAATACGGAGTGTTGGGTAAATCATTGTGCTCTTTCTTCATTGCTTTGCAACATAGTAATGTTGTGTTAAATGCTTTCTCACCGACTAGGCAAGCGGCTTTACAGGCATGGTGCCCCCTATGCTCTTCTCCTGTAGCTGATCTCCAGAGTTCATCAGTATCTGTACCTATATCCACTCTCTCCCTCTAACTCTAAGCATATACACAGGGTACATGCTTAGAACTTTCTTTCTTTCTTAAAATTTCTTAAATTAGTATAAGGAAGTGACCGGAGTCATCTGCAATAACCTACAAAGGTTTAAAGGCTACCATGCCTTTAATGACAATCAGTACACTACTTTTTTTTCTTAAGCATGTTAGACATATAGATATATGAGAACCATTTGTGGGAGCCCTTTAATATTTAAATAAGTAACCTTAAAAGGCATGCTGTAACCATAAGTTCATGTTGAGATTGTGGAGCCTACCTTAAGCTTCAAGAAAGCATTGCATATATCCAGAAGGATATTCTTACCCTGAGGATAGATATTCTCCAATTTATCTGCCATCCGTGGGACTGGAGACTAGGCAATGTGAGATTGTTAGTGCTGAAATGGACTGTAGAGGTACTTACCAGGATTAAGATGGGTACAGTGCATCTAGATATGCAAATGTATATTCAGTTCCCTGAACAGATATAAAGGCAAAACAGGCAAACAAAGATGGTGAAAAAGACAATATGGCAAAGCCATTGCAAAAGACATGAAGGATCTGGTAAAAATAGAAAGAAATAGGTAGTTATGCTACTGCCTCTTATCATCTGGGGTAACAGTCAGTGCACTAGGGGGATAATTCTGGGACCATATGTAGATATATGATAAGAGTACCCTGGGTATAGGAATATTATGTTATCTTTTCATCAGTTCCCCCTATGACCCACTGCTCAGGATTCAGACACTGGTGCAAACATGGTCTAGTTATGAGGGAGACCCATGGGTTCTGTAAGTTTCCACTTCCTCAACAGAGCTAGGCCCTCTTCCAGGGATTTCACTGTAGTTTTTCTCATCTTTAGTGTTAACCAATTTCACCAGATAACCAGAAACCCATTTTTAGATTGCTTTCTGTGATTGTTCAAGGATTTTGTGAATGTTCCTAGACTTTTCCTCTGCAGCAGAGTGTATTGAGATAAGCCAGGGTAAAACGCCAAATGGGCTCAAAAGAATTTATCTTTAATATGATAGAAATGTATTCTCACCACAATATCTTTGGGTAGCTTGTCTGGCAGGTGTGCAGGTTTCAAAAATCTGTGTATCCGGTTTAAAATCAACTCAGCTGAAGAGGCATTGGGAAGAAAGTTGGAAAGCAGCTTAGTAAAATAATTTCTCCATTCTGCTGGCTGAACAGTCTCTGGAATGCTATACATTTTAAAAATGCTATGCCTGAAACATTCCTCCAGGTCTGCCATTTTAGCCTTGAGCCACTCCATGTCCTCCACTCTTTCAGTCATCCAGCTCATTGAATGTGACAGCAACATCCCCCATGTGATTTTCAATGTGGCTAACCCTGATGCCTATCTAATACAGTTCCCCTTTTAATTGGTCGACCAAACAAGTGTGATTCGCTTAAATAGAGCTGCGTAAAGACACAAGCATTTCCTTCCATGTGGTTTCTATAACAGGCTGATTAAGAGTGGGAAATACAGTTATGGAGGAATGAGTGGCACTAGAATCCCCAGAAGTACAGGCAGCTGGATTCGCCTCAGTAGGTGCAGGCTCTGGAAGTGCAATTCTGGGACTAGAGTTAGCTGGGCTGCTGGAGGGAGAGGAGGCCTGTGAAATCCCACATAAGATGCTGGTATGCACAGCCACAGCAGCTGTCCCACTCCTCTCTCCCTACCGAACTGTGATATGCTGCTGCCAATCCTGAGCCAGTGCCATCCTGGCTGATGGAGTAGTGAGGAGGAAAACAAACTCTGTAATTTTCCTAGGCTTCCCCCACTCCTTCCTCTTTCTTGACATTTCCCTGTGTTGCTGCAATTTGAGTGGAGCACCATCACTAGTGACAGTCGATCCCTGCTCCTGCTGTGCAGAGCCAAGTCAGTGGGTGGTCATCATGCCTGGCTGCCAGCCATGCCCCCCATTTGTTATGTTTTATTTACCTCTCCCACAATGCACTGATGGTAATACAATTGCTATCTGTAAGACAACACAAGACAATTTGTTTTCCCAGAAGCTCTGACCCCGATGATCATTGTGTTTTTATTGTTCTTCCTGCAGACAGTGAAAACTGCATGAAATGTCCTGATGATGAATGGCCAAATGAGAGGAAGGATCTGTGTGTTCCAAAATTGGTGGAATACCTTTCCTACACTGATGATACCATTGTTGCAGTATTTTCAGCTGTCTCCATCCTCTGTTGTCTTCTGACTGGTTTAATATTGCGGATGTTTATACATTACCGGGACACTCCCATTGTTAAAGTCAATAACCGGAACCTGAGCTATCTTCTGCTGGTCTCCATCATGCTGAGCTTCCTCTGTATCTTCTTGTTCCTCGGCCATCCAGTAGATGTGACCTGCATGTTACGTGTAACCTCTTTCAGTGTCATCTTCTCAGTTGCCATCTCTACTCTACTTGCCAAAAGTATCATGGTGTGTATTGCTTTTAAAGCCACCAAACCTGGGAGTCTCTGGAGGAAATGGATGGGAGCCAAACTACCCAATTCTATCATTTGTGTCTTCTCACTGGTTCAAGTCATAATCTGTGTTATTTGGTTGTCTATCTCTCCCCCCTTCCAGGATCGGGACATTCACTCTTATCAGGGGAAGATCATCATTCAGTGTAATGAGGGTTCAGTTATCGGCTTCTACTCTGTCCTGGGATATATGGGACTTCTGGCAGCTGTGAGTTTCATTATCGCTTTTTTAGCCAGGACATTACCGGACAGTTTTAATGAGGCCAAGTACATCACCTTCAGCATGCTGGTGTTCTGCAGTGTCTGGATTGCCATGATCCCGGCCTATCTGAGCACCAGAGGGAAATACATGGTGGCTGTGGAGGTTTTTGCTATACTAGCATCAAGTTCTGGACTTCTTGGCTGTATATTTTTCCCAAAAAGTTACATAATTCTGTTTAGACCTGACCTGAATATAAAAGCAGCTATCCACTAAAATGTATGGAGTAACACTGAGTTACCAGTAGTTATAGCATTATCTCTATTATTGTTCATTTTAGTATTTTGCTAGTTTATTGAGAATGGACACTGATAAATTTAAATATTTAATACTTACTTCTTCTTTGGATGATGAGCCTAATTTTTGCTCTGGACACTGCTGGGTGTAGTGTTTCCTCCCACCAGCCGTTATATCACCACAGAACAATGCGGTCACTTAGTGAGGAGGAACCACAGTGACCAGAGGAGGACAAAGTATCCAAATCATCAAGTGTCAGATACCAGAGACACCCATCACTCTTCAAGAGAGGGAAGATTTCACTTACCATCTTCATGGAAGATAAATATTAAAAATGTTCTGTTATAATCTGATTGCAATGTGTTTTTAGTGTCAGTATCACTTTAATTATATTATATTGTGTGTAGATATATCTGGCTATTTTAATCATTTTTGTGTATTCTAAAATCATTTTTAATATTAGTTAAAGTTGATGAGAACATGTTCTCAGTAAGCTCACATTTTAAGAGATAAGTTGAGTTTGTTTTAAAGGATATTTTCTTTATAGGACCTAATAAAAAATCTTTCTCCATGTATATATTTCTTTGTAAACTTCTGTCACAAGGGAGTATTGGGCTTCCCCATACAATGCTGCCGAGACACACTAAAGTTTAATGTGTTTTTATTGAATATTTAAACAAGGAATATATTCAAACAAAACTGCAAATAAAACAATATATTTATATAGTTTCGTATCAATTAAATCCCCAGAAACACATTATTTTTATATTATTACATCAAAAAAAAAGAGAAAGAAGAAGGGGAGAGGAAAAAAAAGAGGCAGGTGGTAAGTTGGGTGCATATCTGGCTGTTAATTCCAATATGACTGTTACATTACACAGCAGAAAATATCCCCTTCCCTTAATCATCTAATATACTCCTTTACATAAATATCTATATTAAAACTCTTCTATATCTAAGACAATATTATTATACAAGGTTTAGGTTTTGAACTCATGCCAACATGCCGTATTTTTAAATATGGCTCAGTAGCCTCTCTAGCCATTTGTGATAACTCTTCTAAGAAACATAAGTCACCCCCCTTTCATAGTTATTGAACTACCATAGGTACAGTGCGTTGTCTCCAGTACAAAGGAATGAGAGATTTTTCAGCATTCAATAAGTGTGGGGTTACTGAACTCCTGTATCTGCCTATTGGTACTGCTGAACATAGACCAGGGTTCAAGTTTTATTTCATCTTTTTGTATTGTGGAGATTGTGTCCGCAGCTATCTTCCAGTACCTCTAGATAAATGGGCAGGACCATCAAATGTGTCCATGCATCCCGATACCACCGCAATCCCTCCAACACAAAGGAGATGTCAAAGAGGTAATTGCGTGTAGTTTATTTTGGTGTAATACCAGAAAATTAAAAGTTTATAATTTACTTCTTCCATTTTTGATGAGATAGAGGACATGTGAGCTAACTGCATAATCCTATCTATTTGTTCATTAGAGATATTCGATTGTAAATCTTTTTCCAAACTGGCTATATAACCAGGATAAAGGGGGCCAGTAATGTATAGTAAAGCTTCATAAAATAAAGATATGGAGGTGGTTCTTAGGTAGCATAATCACTTTGACATGGTTCAACTCTATCCAACGAACCCGGTAAAAAATAAGTATGTCCAAAGGAGAGGCATTAATGGGGAATTATACTTCCAAGAATAATGAGTATGTAATAGGTCCCATATGGACAAAGTAGATATGTTCAAAGGAGATGTAGAAGGTGTCAGCCCTCTAAATGAGCGTAGGAGCCACATTACTACAGACAGATCTTTATTTCCTAAAGTGGATTCCACTTGCACCCAAAGTTTAGTGTCGCTAAATTGTTTCCATTCTGCGCTATGCTTTAAAACTATTGCATAATAATATAATTTGAAGTTGGGGAGTGCCGATCCTCCCAATCGCTTATTCCTATATAGGATATCTCGAGAAATTCTCTCACGTCTTCCCTTCTATATATAATGTGAGATAAGAATCATTTGAAAGAGAAATAAAATGTGAGGTAAATGAATAATGAAAATAGAGAACCGGCACCCTGTGAAATGTGCTAAAAAATTGGTTGCTGCCCCTTTAAAGACCACTAGGGTAAGCATGTGAATAAATATGTAAAGGTATAAGCGCAGACCTAACTCAAAAATGCATATAATTGTGGACTCAACATAATATCAATTATAGGCCATGTATTATTCAAAAGTCCATAATCAACATAAATTCATGCAATGTGACCCGACACAATGTGCAATAAAATCTTCTAATCCAATTTCTTGTGATGATAATCCACCAAGGTGCAGCTTGGAATAAGGTGGCAACTAGTCCAAATATTTTGACCCCCTTTTTACAGGATGGTCAAAAACGCCTGTGGAAAACCAATGTTTCCTATTGCATACACTTGTCTTCACCCCCTTGGTGTCTGTCTGAGCCAGCTAGACAAATGAAATAACTCCACCAAGGACAAAGTGAAAGAGCTAACATAGTGTAGTATATTTATTTAAAAGGATTAAAAAAAGACACTCACATTTTCAAGTGCCTGATTCCTGGCACTAGGTGTAACCGGCATGTAGCTAGATAGCCCGCAAGGTGAACAGCTGGTGTTAAACTGGTGCTTGCGTTCCAAGCCTTGGTTTGTGTACAGCGCAAGATTGAATACAGGACTTAGAAATCCTGTGGGAAACGTTTTTCTTTTTTTAATCCTTTTAAATAAATATACTACACTATGTTAGCTCTTTCACTTTGTCCCTGGTGGAGTTATTTCATTTGTCTAGCTGGCTCAGATGGACACCAAGGGGGTGAAGACAAGTGTATGCAATAGGAAACATTGGTTTTCCACAGGCGTTTTTGACCATCCTGTAAAAAGGGGGTCAAAATATCTGGTGAGTTGCCACCTTATTCCAAGCTGCACGTTGGTGGATTATTGTCACAAGAAATTGGATTAGAAGATTTTATTGCACATGGTGTCGGGTCACGTCGCATGAATTTATGTTGAAAATGTGAGGTAGTATATTCATCTTAATTACATTTATTTTACCCAGTCATGAATGGCAAGCTGAAAACCACCTCCTTAAATCCTCCTTAAATCTGCCTTAATTCCATTTAACAAAGAAAAATAGTTATGTTTAAATAAATCTGATAAATGGGCAGTAAAGTTAATTCCTAGATATTTTAAGGTGACTGGTTACCAATGGAGCAAGAATAAGGAATTGAGCTTCAACGCCTCAGTTGAAGGGATAGTAATATTCAAAAGTTTGGATTTAGACATATTAATTTTATAATTGGACATTGCTTGAAAAATGTTTAGGGAAGTCATACGATTTGGTAAGGAAATTCTAGGTTGCTGAACATAAAATAAAATATCATCTGCATAAGCGGCTAGTTTATGTTCCTTCTCTTGCACCTTTATTCCGTATATATTACGATTAAGCCTGACCGTTTGTTGAAAGGGGTCCAAGGACAGAACAAATAATAACGGGGACAAGGGACATTCCTGAAGGGTTCTATTGTATAATATAAATGAGTCACTTAGGATTCCGTTGATCCTTATTTTCGCGGTGGTTGATACATATAAGGATATTATATGGCTTATCATTTTGGGGCCAATTCCTATAAATTTCAAGGCTGTCATTAAATACTCCCAGTCTACCCTGTCAAATGCCTTTTCAGCATCTAAGGATAATAACAGGTTGGGCTGGGCATAGTGTCTAACATATGAAATGAGTGACAAGGTTAGAAGCAAATTGTCTAGAGCTTCGCGACCTGGGACAAACCCTCTATGATCTATATTTATCCATCTCGGAAGTAATGGGTGAAGTCTTGCAGCTAATACTTTTGCGTAATGTTTAATATCTAAATTTAACAATGAAATAGGGTGGTAGTTTCTGCAGTAAGCCGGGTCCTTTCCTGGTTTTGGTAAAACAGTTACCGTATTTTTCGCACCATAAGACGCACCTGACCATAAGACGCACCTAGGAAAACAAGAAAAAAAAATATTCTGAACCAAATGGTGTACTAAAATATTTACCAGTGCAGCCATATACCAGATCCATGAAATACAGCCATATACCAGATACATGAAATACAGTCAAATACCAGATCCATGAAATACAGCACAATACAGATCCATGAAATACACCACATACCTGTGTCCATGAAATGCAGCCTGACAGAGCTGAGAGGGAGATTCATATCTCCCGCCACCACTGCGCTGTGATGATGTCATCACCCTGCGCATAGTGGAGCTCCACTCTGCAGCCAGATCCCATTCAGAAAGAAGCAGCTCCAGCCGCCGCAGTACTTCATTTGGCCACTGGGGCCAAATGAAGCCCCAGTGGCCAAATGAAGTACTGCGGCTGCTCTGTCTTCTCACTGTATGAGATCAGAGCAGCGTTCTATGGTGTCCGGAAGCCCGCAGTGTAATGCGAGCTCCCGGCGGCGACGAGGGGGGGGGAGGGTTTTGCAGCATTCGCACCATAAGACGCAGGGAGACTTTCCCCAACTTTTTGGGGGAAAAAAAGTGCATCTTATGGTGCGAAAAATACGGTATATGGGCGTTAAAAGACTTGAGGCAAAAACATTCCGCCCCGTTATTGAGTTGGCAAAAGAAGTTAAATATGGAATTAAATATGGAATTAAAAATGGAATTAAAATCTCTTTACATTTTTTATAATATAACGTAGAATACCCAACAGGTCCAGGTGCCTTCCCTGGAGACATTGAACATAATACTTTATAAAATTCTTCCTCTCTGAACTCCATCTCAAATACAGACAAGGCTTCCTCAGGCAATCTGAATAAATTGGATTGCCTTAAGTATTGCATTATTTTATCCTGTCTTACCTCCGACGATAGATCAGCAAGCTCCCCCTCACATTGTAGAGATCCGAGTAAAAATCACGGAAGACTC
Source organism: Glandirana rugosa (assembly GCA_018402905.1). Classification (NCBI taxonomy): domain Eukaryota; kingdom Metazoa; phylum Chordata; class Amphibia; order Anura; family Ranidae; genus Glandirana; species Glandirana rugosa. The sequence goes on from BLSH010469854.1 coordinate 97,310, forward strand.
ATGCAACGTGAGGGGAGGTGTGTGCTATTTTAATATTAGCAATATAAGAAGATGACTTTTTCTCTTTGCGATAGCGAACCAACCACTTTCCAGGCTTATCGCTCCATTCATAGGATTTTTGTGAAGAAAATTGTAGATGATTTTTAGAATATAAATTAAGAGCTGATTTAAGTTCTTATCTTCTTTGCATACGTTCTATGCTAACAGTCTTAAAGCTAGATAGTATATGGGCTCTCTCAAGATCAGTCACCTGCCTCAGCAGGTCTGTCAACCGCTGCTATTGTATTGTCTTTTTTTTAGCCCCTAGCTCAATCAATTTCCCCTGCATAAAAGCCTAATGAGCCTCCCACAGAACAGCCTTAGAAAGTTCAGGTGAAGCAATATCTCTAAACTATTGAGTCAAGGAGGCAGCAAGCTGAGTCAGGTCTTCTGAGTCAAAGAGCAACGTTTCATTACGTTTCCAATTATATTGCCGTAATGAAGCGGTGGATATAGCTAGACTTGCCGAGAAAGGGGCGTGAACAGAAAGAGACATTGTCCCTATTGAAGCTGAAAGTACGGTAAGCGGTAAATTAAAATGATCAATAAATATAGTGTCTATCTTTGTATAAGAGTCATGGATATAAGAATAGTATGAAAAATCATGCTTCTTAGGGTTTACAACACTCCAGGTATTGATCATCTGAATTTAAACTCTTTCTGATTAGAGCAATACGTTTGCATGAGATACTAGTACGTCCTTGTGAGGTGTCAAGAAGAGGGTCCAAGGGCAAATTAATGTCTCCTTGGACAGTAGATATTTGCTAAAGTACATTGAGAATCCAAGCTTACCTCACTCATAAAAACAAAAATCCACCGTGATCATCTACCAATTTCCTATCCAATATGAAGGGGAAATTTTTATGTTTACCAGTAGCTACTCCCTTAGCCCTTTTAGTGTCAGAGAAACTGTGATACCAAGTGGGGAAATAAGTGGAGTGCAATCTAATAGGTGAATCCTGAATAAGATGTGTCTCTTGTAGAAAAGCTATAGAACAATCTGAACGATTGAATTCCTCGAGAATATGATGATGTTTTCCTGAAATGTTTAACCCTCTGATGTTATGTCATTAAATGTATGTTTGCCATGGTAAGAAAGGGATATCTCTAATAGGCATATAACCAGTTGCACCAAAAAAAAAGGAGGTGGGGGTAGAAATATATAGGCAAAGCCTATGATCGTAGCTAAGCTACACCATGCAAAAAAAAAAAAAAAATCTATGGATCAAACAGAGGTCTGAAGTCAAAAACATCTGGTCATCTAGAAAAAAATGCCCGGATTTATTTACGCCAGATCCCCAAAATGGGAATTGAGAGCTTTCCATAAAAAGAAAAATATAAAAATGCCACAAAAAGAAGAGAACGAGAAGGGGATGGCTAACAAGAACCGTCATGTAATGTCTTTATATTTAATTTACAATGTCTAAACTACCCCTGTGACTACCCATACCTACAAAAACACAAAACGGTCAATTGCATAATTCCACACCACTTTCAGACTTATTTCCATTTTTACCCAAAAATCAAACAAAACAGAGACACATTAAAAACAACACTGCATAAAAATGAAAAAAAAATAAAAAAATAAATAAACTCCAAAAATATTATATAATACTAATCATTATTCTTCAAATAAATATAATCACTCTTACACAACACATAATAAATGTGTGAATAATAAAGTGCCAAACAGTGTAAGATGAATACATAGATCTCCAATGATTTAACCTACAAAAACTCACATCATAATAAAAGTACCAAATTATGTGAAAATTATGTAATCCCTTTAAATCTTGTGCAACATGTGACTATCAAGTCCCCCACATTACTAAGTGCAATAAATCCCCTCCTCAGTGACATGGCAGAAGCTTTCTCATTTGTGTTCTTCAAACAATCTCTTCCTGAACCCCCCAATCCATCATCCACTCACCTTATAAGTCTGACCTCTTCAATGAATAAGTTGGCCATAGAGCACTTGTTGTATATAAAAAAATCAGCCAGGTAACTTGGATCCACAGAGACAAATGCAGTCGGTCACACATGAAACGAAAGCACACTTTTCTATAGAGAAGTCCTGCTGCAAAAATATAAGTTCCGCATAAAAGAGAGGCCCTATCATCACCAAATAATAATCAATATACCTGAAATACAAACACGAAACCCCCCTCCTGATACAAGAGCCAGAAGAAAGGGAAGCAACGCAGTAAAAATATATATATGTTGCCTGACAGAGGAGATGGCTACAAGGAATATCACCTAGGTGAGAGTACAGAGAGGGGTGTCTCTAATGGGTTGCAAAGACCATTTCTAAAGGCCAGAGAGAACCAGATTTCCATGGAACTGAATAGTGGACCCTCTGTGCTATCTGTACATTGGAGAGGGTGAGGGCCACAAAAAGGACTGAGGAACCAAATCTAAGTACACCCCCCAGATCTTCATCAAAGACCCCGCAAAAGGCAGAAACTTCACCTTTGATAGTAGTTAGAGCCAAACACTGATCCAGACCCAGTCATTTTCCCTCCCGCCATCAATGCTTTGTTAGGGTTTTTATTTTTTTTTTATAATATTTTAAAGAATAATAATATATTTTTATAATATTCCTTTTTTTCTATTTAATTTTTACATGATTTTTCCTTGTCAAGCTGTTCTTTTCCTGATAATAGAAGCCATGGCAGGGAAGGCAAGGTTATAACTAAAATGCTTTCAAGTCATCATATCTTTGGATTAGAGAGGGTCAAGGATGTACCATTGGCTGGACGTGACCAGTATGTGATTGAAGTACTAGACTACCCTGCTGTACATGTCATGTAAGGAAAAATACCTAAATTAATAGACAAACAGTAGATAATGAGGTTGCAGTTGAAGATTTAGCTATTAGTCAGTTGTTGCAGACAGATATCAGTCTTTAAAATGAGGGCGAGGTCAGGACACTAGCCAAAAAAACCCACACGTCCACCACAGAGTCACTGCTCCATAAGATTCGCACCCTAGAATCAACAGACAAGCAGAGTCCCACTAACATAGCGGCCGCTGAACTTAAAGCATTAAGGTATGAACTCAGTGAACATCTCCGATCTAAGTATGAACTCTATATCAAACGTCTCAAACTGACATCTTACTCTGCAGCTAACAAACCAGGAGCATATTTAGCTAAAATGCTCAAACGGCAACTTTCCAATAAAAAAATCCCCTTCCTCACAACTCTCCAGGACAAACGTATAAGCAACCCTCTTGACATCGCCAATGAGTTTAGCAAATTCTATGCGAGCCTGTATAACTTAAATGAAACAGATTCCATGACTCCCCCAAGACCAGATGACATTGCTGAATTCCTGTCCTCAATCCATCTCCCCTCGATCTCTCCCGACCAACTAACATCCTTAATAGAACCTTTCACCACTCGAGAAGTACTAAAAGCTATCAAACACCTTCCCCTCCACAAATCACCCGGCCCAGATGGCCTTCCAAATGAATATTATAAAAAATATGTCACCCTCCTAACCCCTCATCTATGCGACACCTTCAACCAACTAGCATCAACAGGGAATATCCCCAAGGAGAACCTAGAGGCACTGATAGTCACTATACCCAAACCAGGGAAAAATCCAGATAGCCCAGCTAACTATCGACCCATCTCATTGCTCAACACTGACACTAAACTATACGCCAAACTCCTGGCACAGCGTCTCTCCTCCGTCATTCCTCAAATTGTCCATCCTGACCAGGTGGGCTTTGTGCCAGGGAGACAAGCAGCAGACGGAACAAGACGCTTTGTAGACCTCATACACTGGGTAGAAAATACTCGAACGCCTTCTCTCTTCCTTTCACTGGACGCGGAGAAGGCGTTCGACAGGGTCCATTGGCCATATATGGAAGCGGCACTCCGTAAGTTTGGGATATCAGGGAAATTTTTAACAGCCATACTAGGCCTCTACACAAACCCAAATGCACGGGTGTGGACCTCAGGGGTAGTATCTGATCCTTTTATGATAACAAACGGCACAAGACAGGGCTGCCCGCTTTCCCCGCTCATATTCGCATTAATCATGGAGCCATTAGCACAGGCTATTAGGTCCTCCCCTGCAATCAAAGGAATTACGGTCGGAGATGTAGAACACAAAATCGGCCTATACGCTGATGACGTCATTATAGCTATGACCAACCCGATAACATCCCTTCCCGCAGTCCAACAACTACTAGACTCCTTCAGTACAATCTCCCGGTACAAAGTAAATCACAACAAATCTCTCATGCTGAACCTAGGCCTCG
>BLSH010469854.1:102917-117955 GCA_018402905.1 Glandirana rugosa
CGTTTAGGAGGTCCCGACTTCACCAATTTCACATTAAAAAGTTTTTAAAACGTTTTTTGTTGTAAAAAAAAGAGGTCCGGAATTGAAAGTCTTTTGTATATTACTAAACCCAAGATTGATACGAAATTTTTTTGTCTAAAAATGTGGACATACTCTCGAAAGTCTTATCCGAATCCTCCGCTCACCCTGTTATACTCACCACATCACCACTAGTACCTGTGGTATTGGCCATGTCACCACTAGACACCACAGTGATACACTGGAGCGGGAGTAAAAAAGTTAATATGTTATCCTTAAAACAATGTACTACTAACCTGAATGATCAACAAAGCTATTATAACCCACTGTTGTTAATCTTCTTCAGAAAAATACAATAAAGACTATAATTGAAAAAATGAGGGCGAGGTCACATAGTGACACCACAGATCACCACTGTACCGGTTATGGTGTCCATGATCACCACTACACCACTCATATTGTCCCACTCGCCTCCTAAGCCTATTCTGAAAGCTCTCATACAGGTGTAAAAATCTGTTTTTTTAAAGCATAGTTAGAACCCAAATCATTATATGTTTTCTGAAAGTTAAGGCCTGGAGAAAAAAAATGTTGTTTTTTGCAAAATTTTTGAAAAATTACACTTTAACCACTTCAGCCCTGGAGGATTTGCCCCCTTAATGACCAGAGCCCTTTTTGGGATTTGGCGCTGCATTGCTTTAACTGACAATTGTGCAGTTGTGTGATGCTGTACCCAAACAAAATTGACGTCCTTTTTTCCCACAAATAGAGCTTTATTTGGTGGTATTTGATCACCGCTAAATAACTTCTGATCACCTCTATTAACAAAAAAGAGCGACAATTTTGAAAAAAATTTTTTTTTTTTACATTTTGCTACAATATAAAATGTATTCAGTTTTGCCCGATATATATTCTTCTACATATTTGTGGTAAAAAAAAATTGCAATCTGCGTATATTGATTGGTTTGTGTAAAAGCTGCCGCTTTTACAAACCATGAGAATTAATTTATGGCATTTTTACTATTTTTTTTACTAGTAATGTCAGCCATTTTTATTGGGACTGCTATATTGCGGCGGGCAGATTAGACACTTTTGACACTTTTTTGGGACCAATGGCATTTATACAGGGATCAGAAATTTACATAGCGACTGATTACTGTATAAATGTCACTGGCAGTAAAGGGGTTAACCTGTAGGGGGCAATCAATGGGTTAATTGTGTTTCCTAGGTGTGTTATAACTGTGTGGGGGCTGGGCTGGCAGGGGCATAACACATATAACTGATCCCGATGACAGGGATCAATAGATCTGTCATGCCGCCTATCAAAATGGGGAACCACCGTGTTTACATCGGTGGTTCCTTATTTGCCTCTCTAACAGGCAATCACGGGTCATCGGCAGACATCGAATCCGCCCGACCTGTGGCCACACTTGGGCAATGCGCCATGGGTGGTGTGCACGGCGCCGGTGGCATTCGCCCATCCACTACTCACGCGTACTTGAATCAACGTTTATAAACAGCGGTTTGCGCTATCGAACCCCACTGCTGTTGTGAGTGTATGCGACGTGGTCAGTAAGTGGTTAATGAATTTTACTGCAAGAAAACACAATATAACACTCTGTTGTTTGTTAAAAGATGATGTTACGCAGAGTAAATAGATATATATCAATATTTTAAGAGCATTTACAAGTTTACAGAGTTACATAGGAGGTCTGGTGCTAGAATTATTTGCTTTCAGTCTGAAGTTCATGGCAATTCTTCACATGTGCAGTGCAATCGCCGTTTCCACATGTGCGCCAAACCAACGCATGCATCCGCAATTGTGCTCCAGCACAAGAGAGCTGGAAAGCTTTAATTTTATTTATTTATTTATTACACTGTTTCTTTATTTTTTATGAACTTCATTGCTATCACAAGGGATGAACAACATTGCTTGTTATAGCAATAAGCATGACAGGTCCTCTTTACGGAGAGACTTATGGTCTAATAGACCCAGGTCTCTCCTCTGTCCTCAAAAGCATCTGATAAAACTGAGATTGGTATAATCAGATGCTTTTAAAACAGGTAGTTCAGTTGTACAAACACTGGGGCATGATCGGACCACACAAAGCCAGCTGTTTGAAGCCATATTAGTGTTCTAAAATAATCTTCAAAGTGTGTGGGAAAACCCTGTTTCAGCCGCATGGAGCCATATTAGTGTTCTAAAATCATCACAGTGTGTGGGAAAACCCCGTTTCAGCCGCATGGAGCCATATTAGTGTTCTAAAATCATCTTCAAAGTGTGTGGGAAAACCCTGTTTCAGCCGCATGGAGCCATATTAGTGTTCTAAAATCATCTTCAAAGTATGTGGGAAAACCCTGTTTCAGCCGCATGAAGCCATATTAGTATTCTAAAATCATCTTCACAGTGTGTGGGAAAACCCTGTTTCAGCCGCATGAAGCCTTATTAGTGTTCTAAAATCATCTTCAAAGTGTGTGGTAAAAGCCTATTGCAGGGGCATAGAGCCATATTACTGTTCTAAAATCACCTTCAAAGTGTGTAGGAAAACCCTGTTTCAGCCACATGAAGCCATATTAGTGCTCTAAAATCCTCTTCACTGAAGATGATTTTAGAACACTAATATGGCTCCATGCGGCTGAAACAGGCTTTTCCCACACACTGTGAAGATGATTTTAGAACACTAATATGGCTCCATGCCCCTGCAATAGGCCTTTCCCACAAACTTTGGAGATGATTTTAGAACAATAATCTTTCACTTAAAACAACAGCTGGAACCTTTCCCTGTACAACTTGGAGATGATTTTAGAACACTAATCTTTCCCTTAAAGCAGCAGCTGGAACCTTTCGCTGTACAACTTGATGATGATTTTAGAACAGTAATCTTTCCCTTAAAGCAACAGCTGGAACCTTTCCCTGTACAACTTGATGATGATTTTAGAAGAATAATCTTTCTCTTAAAGCAACAGACTCTACCTAGTCCAGTCAGATCATTCTGTGCAGCAGGATGAGGTGTGCAATCTGTCCCTCAAAGCAGCAGTACTAGTATCTCTCCCTAGTCCACAATCAGATCGTTCAGTAATGCAGGATGAGATGTTCTGCAATTTGTCCCTCACTGAGCCAGCAGCATCCTCTCCCTAAACTATCCTGAGAGCATATGACATGCAGCACGGTGACTCCAGCCTCATATAGAGGCTGGGTCACATGGTGCACTGGCCAATCACAGCCATGCCATTAGTAGGCATGGCTGTGATGGCTTCTAGGGAAAACCAGTGAAACACTTGTTGATTGGCTGCCCTTGGCAGCTTTTCAACACGTGGAATAAAATACCAGAACCCCGGGTCCCGGACACCCAAAAGTTCGGTACAGACCCAAACTTTATAGTTCGGGTTCGCTCAACTCTAGTTGTGAATTAAAAAAAAAATGTATACTCTTTATCTCTAGGGTGATGAACTCGCCAGATATCAGCTTTAATTTCTCTATAGCCTCCTTAAATGTATTTGTCTGATAATTATTCTGAAATGGGCGAGTTGCAGTGGTATCTTGACCCAGATCCAAAACAAAATTAAAATCCCCTCCACTGAGCACAATACCTTCCGCTTTTTCCATTAGATCTGCCACCATGTTAATCCCTGTCTTAATGTGTTCCTGATTTGGTAAGTATAAATTGATAGGTGTGTATTTTTCCCCGTAAATAGATAATTTTAGAAGCAGGGCTCTACCATCCCTACTTCCCCAGGAATCGAAGACCTGGTGGGGAAGAGATTTGCGTATCGCAATGGACAACGCAATGAACTGGATCTTTTGAACCACAGGAGATCACGTGGCGTATGGAAGCTAAATGAAAACCTGCTAAAAGACGATGCGTGCATTACCGAAATTCATCAGGCAGTGACAAATTTTCAAATAGATCACAAAACAGACGAAACCTCCCCTACCATCCAATGAGAAACATTAAAATGTGTGTTAAGGGGAGTCTTTACAAAACATGGGGCTAGATTAAAAGCAAACAGAATAAACAAAATGCCCTCTCTGTTAAAAGACATTTCAAAATATGAAAAGATCCACAAACAAAACCCTACACCAATAAATTTGATAAAATTGGCTGATAAACAGAATGAATTACTAAATATATTAAATGAACAAATGTTAAGAGTAAGGGAAAAAATCATGCTCTATTCCTTTTAAACGGGAACAAACCAGGAAGATTCTTAGCGAGGGCATTGCGCCAAAGGACAGCTACCACTTCGATAATAAAAATTCAAAAAGCATCAGGAGAAATTACATTTAACCCTAAATAGATCTTAGAGACATTTCAAACTTTTTACTCTAGGTTATATAATGTTACAAACCAAAAGACCCAAAAGGAATCAATTAGGTTCCGTCAAAAAATATGACGTTACATAAAAGAGACAGCTATTCTAACTCTGCCTAAAGAAAAGATAGAGGGACTGGAAAAATAAATTTCAATAGAGGAAATACAAAAGTTATTGGTACTCTGGCCCTGGGGAAAAGCCCAGGACCAGATGGATTTACCACACAATTCTATAAAATACTTGGAGAAACTCTAGAACCCATGATATGTAGGACCTTCAATGCTGTCCCTTCACGTCACAGAGCATGGAAGCCCATATTTCTATAATACCCAGACCAGAAATATCACACCATTTGTGGGAACTATAGGCCTATTTCCCTCATGAACATTGATTCACTGATTTTTTTCTAAAATTATTGCCGAATGGCTTATTTCAATTTTACCAACACACGTACATTTAGATCAAATGGGATTTTTGGGGGGCCGGGAGACGAGAGACAATACCCTAAAGACAATCACATTGATTGAACATACCCAGAGACACTCCATCCCATCCTGCCTTCTGTCCATAGATGCTGAGAAGACGTTTGACAGGGTGGGATGGTGTTTCCTGGAATAGACTTTGATACAATGGGGTATTGGCCCCCAATTGTTACAAAAGATAATGGCTCTGTATAGTAAGCCCCAAGCAAGGGTTCGGATAAATGGGACCTTGTCAGACCCAATTTCAATAAAAAACGGAACCCGACAGGGATGTCCCCTTTCCACGTTAATGTATGTATTGGTAATGGAACATCTTACCATTGCCATACAAAATAATCCCGATATTCAAGGGATTAAAATAAGGGGTACAAAATGTCAGTTTATGTAGATGATCTCTTATTATACAGGGTGGGCCATTTATATGGATACACCTTAATAAAATGGGAATGGTTGGTGATATTAACTTCCTGTTTGTGGCACATTAGTATATGTGAGGGGGGAAACTTTTCAAGATGGGTGGTGACCATGGCAGTCATTTTGAAGTAGGCCATTTTGAATCCAACTTTTGTTTTTTCAATAGGAAGAGAGTCATGTGACACATCAAACTTATTGGGTATTTCACAAGAAAAACAATGGTGTGTTTGGTTTTAACGTAACTTTATTCTTTCATGAGTTATTTACAAGTTTCTGACCACTTATAAAATGTGTTCAATGTGCTGCCCATTGTGTTGGATCGTCAATGCAACCCTCTTCTCCCACTCTTCACACACTGATAGCAACACCGCAGGAGAAATGCTAGCACAGGCTTCCAGTATCCGTAGTTTCAGGTGCTGCACATCTCGTATCTTCACAGCATAGACAATTGCCTTCAGATGACCCCAAAGATAAAAGTCTAAGGGGGTCAGATCGGGAGACCTTGGGGGCCATTCAACATCTACGGATACTGGAAGCCTGTGCTAGCATTTCTCCTGCGGTGTTGCTACCGTATTATCAATAATTCCTGGTTTTATAAAGATTATTAAAAAAGATATTCTGTGGAATATGCTAACAACAACAAGAACTATTATTGCTCACTCCTGGAGAAAGGAAACGGCCCCTTCAATGGCAGAATGGGTATGGGAAATGGGCGAGATGCGACTACTTGAGGAAACAATTAGCACTGAGACTGGCTCTCGAGAATGTTTTTTTCTCCTTCTTCTCTTCTTTCTTTCTTCTTTCTCCTTTTATGTTAGTTTGCTTGTGAGATTGAATGTTTATAGGGTGGTAGGATTATGGTTCCCGACCTGGGCGGGTCTATCTATAAATGGCAGCAAGCAGGGAGGGAACCATAGACATGAAATAATAGCATACGAAATCACATGAAAATATAAAGGAGGTAAATATGTGGATGGTAATGTACCTAAGCTTAAAAATGTTTACAAAGTATTTATGGAAGAAATAACATGACTTAAGGTTAAATTGAAAAATAAGTGCTAAATTGGTGAAATGTGATAGAAATATTTATGATAATTTATACTCGACCCCCTGACTGTATGTTATAGATAATGAAACATTTGATAAACAGATATTGTAAACAACAGGTAGTACCTTGTAAACAACAAACTAAAACCGGAAGAGACAAAATGCTTGTGGCTTCTGGTTTCATAGGCCCTGGAGATGATCTTCAAACTTCCATGTACTGGTAGGCTAGGCTTGCTTGGCTTATATGAACTGGGACTGCTGTAGGTGACATTACTCTAAGCTATATTCCCTGACTACTCATATAGATTGGGCCATTTTGACACAATTGGTTGATTTGTGTTATCCACAACATACAATGCCGGTATATAACTAGTCAGACACTGAAAAAGTCTCACACATGTTGTATCATCATACTTAGGAGGAGTAGTAGAATTTTTTTGGGGGTGTATTGGGGTGTAAGTATGCCTATGCTGTGTTTGAGAACTTTGTATAAAAAAATATATTTTCATTTTCTTTATGCATATTTTAAAAACATTTGCCAAAAAATGAAGTCTTAAAAAGACTCATCATGCCTCACTCAAATACCTCTCCAAAGTGTGATCATTTTGTGCGAACCAGACTCCAGAGCCTTCAAAAATGTGATAGGTAGTCAAGAAATTAGATGTGTAATTTATGCCCCAGGATTGCCCAAAGGTGCTCCTTGGATTATGGCCCCCTCAATGCATCTAGACATTGAAAAAGTCTGGCACATGTGGTATCCCCATGCACAAGAGGCATAGCAGAATGTGTTTTTGGGTGTAATTGTACATATATGTATGCTGTGTGTGAGAAATTACTTTATTAACTTATTTTATATTCTATTTTATTCTGTTTTACTCTATTCTATTGTATTCTATTATTTTGTTTTCAAATCTGTTTTACTCTATTCTTTTCTACTCTATTCTATCATTTTATATTCTATTATATTTTATTTTTCGCTATTCTATTCCTTTAAATTCTATTTATTGTTATTGTATTCTTGTTTACAAATTCAATTTGAATTCATATTAAGTTTTCCAATCTGATTCAAATTTGATTCAAATTCAATACAAATTCAACTAAAATTAGAATTTTGTCTGAATCTTGTTTTGTTATTTTATGATTTGTTTAAATTTGTTACTATTGTAATTCAGAAATTTTAATACATCCGAATTTCCAAATAATGAAAAATATGTCCAAATATTAATTCGGAAAAAAACAAACCACCAATGCCTAATATGAATGGACAAAACAATTTTCATGTGCTTTTTCGCTGAAATAATACACTAAAATTTAGATTTCTTGATTAACCACTTAATGGTTAAAGCATAAAGCCATATTAGTGTTATAAAATCATGTCCAAGCTACATTCACTAAGTGAATTGTAGAGCCGGATAAAGCCGTATTAGTGTTATAAAATCATGTTCGGGGCACATGCGCGGCATGGAGCAGAGCGGCTGCTTCTGAGAAGAGCTCCGGCACCTGCAGGGCTCTCGGCCACAATAACGGGGACAGAATATAAATCACAGCACTAAAAATATGCTCAGCCCCATACATTAACCCCTGTGCATGCCTGGAACAAAAAAAAAGCGAGGAGGGGCAGGATCGGGTAACTCTTTAACAAACTACCTCCTCAGGTCCCAAGAGAGGAATGGCATGGCAAAAAATGGCGCCACCAGCACACAGCTTGCCTCTGCAAGCACTGAAACTTAAGATGATGCTCTTCACAAACAGCCAAAGGAAAAAACTACAAACTGTGAGTACATTCCTCTACCTAAAGCAGACCTAGACAACAGTTTGGAAGCTCTATGCACTAAATTGGTACAAAAATTTGAAAATGAGATACAAAAATCAACTGCCGCATTATCTCATGAAATTGCAGAGCTGTGCACACGAACAGATCTTCTCGAAAATAAGTATGACAAATTGTCAATCGCTTTTAATGATTTATCAAGGGAACATGACACTCTCTCCATTGTGTTCATGCAATTGCAGGCACATGTGGAGGATTTAGAAAATAGAAACAGGAGATGTAAAATAGGATCAGAGGTGCCCCTGAATCTATTACGGATCTCCCTGTTTTCACCACAAAACTGTTCCAGTCACTTTTACCTACTCAGGACCCACAATCATTTTTATGCAATCGTATTCACCGTGCATTGAGAGCAAAACTTCCAGCTGACAAACCACCCAGGGATATAATACTGTGCATGAAAGACTTCTTGGTAAAGGAGGAAATCATGCGTGCGGCCAGAAACACCAGAAATATTACACTGGATGGTATTCAACTGCAAATGTATCCAGACATCTCACAGGCAACACTCGAACGACGCAGGAAAATGAAAGAGATCACTACGGTGCTAGCCTCAGCAAGGATCAGATACAGATGGGGATTTCCTTTTAAATTAATTATTCCCCACAATGGATCGACTTATATTGCTACCAATATACAAGAAGGTCAAGACATACTAATTAAACTAGGTCTGATAGAACCAGTACCTATTCCACGTACGCCCGCCACTCCTAGATCAGTCCCAATATGGAACACCCTAGAGGAGATAGACGTAGAACACGTCACGAAGCAGGACAATGGAAAAATATTTGAAAGAGAAATTCACAGACCCAAGGATTATACAACATATACTCAACTGGCTGCTTGATGTGACTACACTCAGCTTCTTGATAACTGGAGATTTTTCATTTAATGCTCTATAAAATTAGACACTCTCAGACTGCCATCTACTGACTGAAAATGGAACAGCCATTTATTTTCTTTCTCCCCTCATTGCATTAGAATGCTGACCTGACTCTGCAATGTGACAGTTAGCCATTTTCACATGAGAGAATCTCACAGACCTGAGACCCTACCTCCACCATAAGGTGAAGAATTATCTGGCTAATGTTACTTTCTTCATAATAACTCCTCTATCTCACCTGCCCTGCAAGGCTTATGCCTCACAGAATATGATATATTCACACAATTATCAACCTAATACAAAGATGACATCTACTGGTTAAAGGTGATATAGCATATCTCTCCAGGAACTGCTCTCTTTGTTATAGCATTTTTCTTGCATCTTTATATTCAAGATTGGACTTTTCTTACTACTGTTTAATCACCTGTTATGCCTTGAATTCTTATTTCTGGGATATCAACAAAAATATCCCAGTAAATTGAGGAATATAGATCATACGCAATGTCATTATTCTACCTGTATATATAACTATGCAAGTTATTTTGTTAACCTACTTGTTTGCCATCTTGGCACTGGCTAACTGACTAACCTGGAAAAGTTGTTCTTTTCAGGTTAGACAGTGTTCTCCTCGGATGAGGTTTTGTCATGTTATACTCACTTTAGTCTCTAAACTTAAACTATCAGAGAAAATAAGAGTTGTGAAGAACTTGGTGAATGCAACTTTTCTCCTCCCCTTCTTCATAGAAACTATACAGACAATATTTCTCCCTCTTCTTTTCAGATTTCTTGATAAATCATTCACATTTATGCAAGTCAATAATATCATTTTAGATATGTGGCTGCCCTCATACATGCTGACATGATTTCCCCCCTCTCAGCCCTTTGGGTACTAAGCACATTTTTTGGGGAGGTACACTCTGGTCTGAGTTTGAGACCCACTGGTCTCAGATGTTCTCTCGGTCGGTTGGGAATATTCTTTATTCCCTCCCCCATAGCTCGTAAAAAGTTTGTGTTATGTTAACTCATATTTCACTAATTCTTAAAGAAAATGGTACCGAAGACTTACACCCTAAGTTTCTGTCTCAACTTAAAAAAATTGAAAAGGTTAACGATTTTGACTATAGTGCAACAGATCACCTGAAATTCGTTCAGTCTGTGGCTCCTAAATACACTATCACATCTGACATAAACACTTCTTTCAGCACTCCAGCCACTCTCTCTATTCAGATACAGATATAATGACAATCACAATTATTTCCCATAATGCCAAAGGTTTTAATACCCCAAACAAACGGAAAAAGGCCTTTACACAATACGATAAATTAAACGCAAAAATTATTCTTTTGCAAGAAACACACTTTATGAAAGACAAACACCCTACTTTTTTTCACAAAGCATATAATCAATCATACTATACCTCAACCTCTACTAAATCAAAGGGTGTAGCGATTCTTTTGCACCATTCCTTCCCTTTTGAAGTACAAGAAGTCTATAAAGATGTTGAAAGCAGATTCATTATCATAAAAGGCCACCTCTTGGGTAAAGACCTAACAATTGTGAATATCTACGCTCCAAACAAATCTCAATCTTCATTTTTCTTTAACTTTTTTCACAACCTACACAAATTCAACTCCCCTCATATGATTCTGGGTGGAGATTTCAATTCAGTTTCTCATCCCCACATAGATCGCAGTAAACAAACACAAAATTCGAACACATTCTCTAAGGCAACCTGCTCGAATCTGAACTCTCTACAACTCATTGACTCATGGAGAGCTTTGAATATTGGAGCCAGGGAGTATACATTCTACTCACACCCACACAATTCATTTGCACATCTAGATTATATCTTTTGTACGCCTATTATATTAGCTAATTCACACGACACAGCAATAATCCCTTGCGTTTGGTCAGATCACCATATAACTTTGTGAAATACTCAATTCATAGGTCTTAGTTTCACCCCTTACTCATGGAGACTTAATGAATCCCTACTTTCCAATGAGAATTTTCAACAAGAAATCGACTCAGCGATTAAAGAATACTTTACCTTAAACTCCTCTCCAGATATTTCCCCCACCACCTTATGGCTGGCACAAAAAGCAGTCATTAGAGGCCGCCTTATAAAAATAGCAGCAGATCATAACAAACAAAAATGGGAAAAAATACATTCCCTCACATTAGAACTTCAAAAATTATATAGAGATCATACTCACTTACTGTACATGACCCTCATACATTGGAAATCATTTCCCGGAAGAGAGAGGAATTAGACTCACTACGTTCAAAGCGGAAAAGGCGCTCCGCTGGTCAAAGGCAAAATTTCTTCTTGCTAGTAACACATACTCCACAATGTTCGCCCGTAAACGAAATCAATCTATTAGAGCAACTCACGTTTATAAACTTAAAAATAATTCCAATCATCTAGTAACACACCCAAAAGAAATAATGTCCATATTTCAAAAGTTTTATGCAGATCTCCTCTCCGTCCCCACTACCAATCCTTCACCAGAAGCACATACCTGGCTCAACAATATCCCCATACCAAAAATCTCTCAAGAACAACTTACAAATCTAAATAAACCTTGCACCGAAGAAGAAATTTTACAGATAATTAAGTCTCTTAAAAAAAATTTGGCCCCGGGCCCAGACGGTTTTTCCGCTTTTTATTATAGACAATTCTCCCACCATATCACCCCTCACTTAGTAAGTCTATATAACAATATTCTTAAAGGTGAGCTCTTTCCGGAAAAAATGCTCTTAGCCAATATGTCATTAATTCCCAAACCAAACAAAGACCATACTTTGCCCCAAAATTATAGACCCATATCAGTTATTAATAATGATTTAAAGATTTTCAGTAGACTACTAGCCAACAGACTATGAGTCATTATCCCCCCTTTTCAATCTGGCTTTATCTCTGGTCGTCTAATCACAGATAACATTCGTCTAGTATCCAACATAATACAGGACGCTAATGTTAACTCCAAATCGATATTACTGTTGAGCCTTGAGGCCTTAAGGCCTTTGACAGTGTCTCTTGGTCTTTTCTAGACAACATTTTAAAGAGGTATGGTTTTCTAGGCGAATTCTTACATGCTTTCCAAGCGCTGTATCACAAACCATACACTAGGTTGCAACTCTGACTTCTTTGAGGTGGGGAGGGGGACTCGCCAAGGCTGTCCCCTTTCCCCACTTCTATTTGCACTCGCCATTGAGCCTCTAGCTATCTCAATACTACAACACCCGGATATCATGGGTTATAATGCGCATAATAACACATGTAAGCTTAGTATGTACGCGGATGACATGATCCTTTTTCTCACACAGCCCAATATCTCATTGCCCAATTTGTTACAAACATTAAATCTCTTCTCCTCTTGCTCTGGATTAACCATTAATGTTACAAAATCAATAGGAATGACAATTAACACACCCCCTTCTCTCATTAACTCCATCCAATCAACATTTAAATTCTCTCTCACATCAGATTCTCTCCCGTATTTAGGAATTCATCTCACCCCAGACTGTAATGACAACCCTCAAAAAATGACTTACCATTGATCAATAAACTTAAGGATACACTGAAAACCTGGAAAACCTTCCATATTTCATTTCTTGGTAAAATCAATGCTGTGAAAATGATAATACTCCCTAAAATATTATACTTGTTCAGAGCCCTTCCTGTCTGAATAAACAAAACAGTCATAACAAAATTCCAATCATACATCAATAAATTAATTTGGTCTGATACACATCCACGCTTATCAAAAAAAGTTCTATACACTCAACAAACCAAGGGGGGACTGGGTCTTCCAGACCTATGGACATATTATTTATCTGCTAGATGGGCACAAATTGCACAATGGCATATCTGTAATTCCAGTATCCCCTGGATTCATTTTGAAAAAAATGCTATTACACCATTTTCTTTATCCGGCCTTTTATGGGGAAACAAGGTTCAACCTAAACTTTTAAAAGCCAAAAACCTACCAATTATGGAACCTCTTCCATAAACACTTTGATCTCATCTCCCCATCCACTCCATTCGCCAACTTTATAGGCTACCCCAATTTTAGCTCATACTCCTCAAATTACGAGGAATATTCATGGTGGACAACCAACAACCTCACTCAGTTATCAAAGTTTATAGAGAACTCCAATTTTATCTCTTTCTCCTCACTCAAAGCTAAATATCAGATCCCAAATGAAGAACTTAGAAGATACATCCAGATTAGACATTTTTACAATACATATTTTGATACCACTAATAACTCTCCATACTCATTCTTTGAAAAAATTTGCCTTAGCTACCCAAGGAAAAAGGGACTGATCTCAGAAATATATATCCACCTTACTTCTTCCTATGCTATAGAAAAATTTAATTACATGTGTAAATGGGAATCTGAATGTAATATTTCACTTTCATTAGATGAATGGGAAGAATCCCTCATAAATTTGCGTAAATGTACAAAATCGATTACAATTCGAGAAACAGCAATTAAAGTGTTTACAAGACAGTATTATACCCCAACAAAACTTCATATTATGTTCCCCACTATTTCACCATGCTGTTTTAGAGAGTGCAATAATACTGGTTCATTCACCCACCTATTCTGGGATTGCCCAAAAATATTGCATCTCTGGACTCGCCTGGGAAAGTTTGCCTCTAAAATCTCAGGAATGGAAATTCAGTTGAAGCTCACTAATTGTATCCTATTCTCATGAATCCTAGGATTAACTGTAAATCACCAAAGCCTAATACATTCTATTTGTGTCTCCATTCACTGGCTAATAGCAATCAACTGGAAATCCTTGGTTCTCCTCTTCAAATGATTTTTTTTACTAGATCTAACCCCCTTGCTTATATGTTTTAACTGTAATGCAATATCCCTCCTACCTATTGTCCAAAATGATAATTCGTATGTAACTGTGCAGATATATAATATACTACAGAATGTAGAACAATTAATAATTTGATTTATATTGCTGCCATTTTCTCATGTACTACCTCAGAATCTTGATCTTTGTACCTCTCTTTTGTTTGTACCAAATAAAAGTTTGTAAACAAAAAAATAAAATCATGTTCAAGCTACATTCAATAAGTGTATTGTAGCCGGATAAAGCCATATTAGTGTTATAAAATCATTAATTTTATAACACTAGTATGGCTTTATCCGGCTACAATGCACTTATTGAATGTCTCTGAGTCTCTGAATGTCTCTTGAATGCAATCTGTCTCTCAAAGCACCAGTACTAGTATCTCTCCCTAGTCCACAATCAGATCGTTCTGTGCAGCAGGATGAGGTGTGCAATCTGTCTCTCAAAGCACCAGTACTAGTATCTCTCCCTCCCTCAAAGCACCAGTACTAGTATCTCTCCCTCCCTCAAAGCACCAGTACTAGTATCTCTCCCTCCCTCAAAGCACCAGTACTAGTATCTCTCCCTCCCCCAAAGCAGCAGTTCTAGTATCTCTCCCTAGTCCACAATCAGATCGTTCAGTAATGCAGGATGAGATGTTCTATAATATCTGCAATCTGTCCCTCACAGAGCCAGCAGCATCCTCTCCCTATACTATCCTGAGAGCATATGACATGCAGCATGGTGACTCCAGCCCCACATAGAGGCTGGGTCACATGGTGCACTGGCCAATCACAGCCATGCCATTAGTAGGCATGGCTGTGATGGCTTCTAGGGAAAACCAGTGAAACACTTGTTGATTGGCTGCCCTTGGCAGCTTTTCAACACGTGGAATAAAATACCAGAACCCCGGACCCGAACCCGGACTTTTTTGAAAAGTCCGGGTTCGGGTCCGGGTCCCGGACACCCAAAAGTTTGGTACGGACCCGAACTTTACAGTTCAGGTTCGCTCAACTCTAATCTTAACCCTAGTTTACAGTCATATTGTCTAGACATTCTTCCAACAATATCCTGTGAACAACGAGGATTTAAAACTCCACAAGAAAATGCAGCAAATTGTTTTTCTTGAAAAATGTTTCAACCACTTTCAGTTTTTAATTTCTGTTTGTGTCCCTATTGCAGGTTTTCCCTT
>BLSH010469854.1:125261-136533 GCA_018402905.1 Glandirana rugosa
CCTTCACCTCGGTTACTATAAAAAGAGTAAATGGATTTATTAACTACATTTGTTGTCAGTCCTTGATAACATGAGAATTATGCTGACTGTTGTTTACATCAATTATTTAGGTAAATGAGAAAAATATCATTGGCTCCACTTCCTGTCTGTGACGCCGGCCGTGATGCCATGCACTCCAAATTATATCCGGATTTTCAGTGTATATAATAGCACACTGATGTGCCATGGACACGCCTCTAAAGACAGCCTATTAGCTGCAATGCATGAGGCGGTACCACAACACACCGATGCATGCTGTAGAACTGCGGAATTGCTTTTTAAAACGTTGTATTGTCTTTTTACTGATGTAAGTAGAACTTTAATAAATTTTATGCCGATTGCTTATGGGCTGCACTATGGAGTTTTTCTATTCATCTCCCCTGGTGTATTCTGACATGGATTATGAGTGAGGCTCTTCTGTGAGATTTTACCTTGGTTGCTGTGAGTGGATGCCCCTAGCCTGGAATAGGATTTCTTTACATTTGCTCATGGTTAGTCACTTCTGGTAAAGAGACTTGCCTGGCATTGTGGTGTCGTGTGCGATTTCCTGCTGCACTGGTTATTGGCGCTGGGTCTCCTTCTTATTGGTAGTGGGTGTATGTGAGGTTGTTGTTGCAGAATTTCACTATGAGATTTATTCTGCTTTTCTAATGCCATGATCTGATAGAGAGATTACACCAATACCTTTAGAAGTTGGCGTGAGAGTGTATATTGAAGGGATGAGCCATACCATGGATCACATATACACGCCCTATTGGATCTTATGTCTGGTAAGGAGACTTGGTAGACCTGCTGACAGTTTGGGACCTTGTTTCCCTGGGACGGATTTTGTTACTTCCTTTTATTGCACATCTTCGAATTATAGACTCCATCTGGATATATTGTGTTAACATTGGGACTCTTTTCCGGTCACTCACTACCATTATTAGCTCTGCATACTGAATATTTATATATCTTTAGTTGTTGATCAAAGCAATTTATGCTAGCTGCTCTGTTTTTTTATTTTAACTTTTTTAGATTTTAGCGCAGATTCTATAGTTATTATGTACTGTGACATTCTGAAGCAGAGCATGATCCCCTCCCTTCGGAGACTGGGCCACAGGACAGTATTCCAACATGATAATGACCCCAAACACACCTCCAAGATGACCACTGCCTTGCTAAAGAAGCTGAGGGTAAAGGTGATGGACTGGCCAAGCATCTCCAGACCTAAACCCTATTGAGCATCTGTGGGGCCTCCTCAAACGAAAAGGGGGAGGAGCGCAAGGTCTCTAACATCCACCAGCTCTGTGATGTCATCATGGAGGAGGGGAAGAGGACTCCAGTGGCAACCTTCTGGTGAACTCCATGCCCAAGAGAGTTAAGGCCGTGCTGGAAAATAATGGTGGCCACACAACATATTGACAGTTTGGGCCCAATTTGGACATTTTCACTTAGGGGTGTACTCACTTTTGTTGCCAGCGGTTTAGACATTAATGGCTGTGTGTTGAGTTATTTTGAGGGGACAGCAAATTTACACTGTTATACAAGCTGTACACTCACTACTTTACATTGTAGCAAAGTGTCATTTATTCAGTGTTGTCACATGAAAAGATAGAATAAAATATTTACAAAAATGTGAGGGGTGTACTCACTTTTGTGAGATACTGTATTTGTGGGGAAAAAAGGACATACATTTTGCTTGCGTACGACTGTGAAATTGTCAGTTAAAGTGATGCAGTGCCGTATGGCCTGGTCATTAAGGGGGCAAATCCTTCCAGGGCTGAAGTGGTTAAAATGTAAACTTACTGAGAACATGATTTCATCAACTTTATTTAATATTAAAAATGATTTTTGAATACACCAACAAAATGTATTTATTAATATAGTCGGATACATCCACATAAGATATAATAAAGTGAGCAATAACAGGTGTGCACTGCTTCAACAGGGAATGAGTATTAGATCCAAGTGGTAGTCCCAAATCCACCTGGTGGGTGCACAGACCAAGACGTTCCTCAAACATCCAAATCATCAATATGTATGGAAGGTCGTCAGCTGTCTGCTGTTCATGTATCATCTCTGCACTTATGAATAAATGTACTGCATTGGAGTTTTGGAGTGCCGACCTTCTATATATATATAATAAAGTGACCCTGATACTAAAAATACATTACAATCAGCTTATAAAAGAGCATGTTTAATATTTATCTTCCGGGAAGGTGGTGAGTGAAATCTTCTCTCTCTTGAAGAGTGATGGGTGTCTCTGATATCTGACACTTTAGGATGATTCAGATACTTTGTTCACCTCCGGTCACTGTGGTTCCTCTAAACTAAGTGACTACATTGTTCTGTAGTGATGTAACGGCTGGTGGGAGGAACCACAACACCCAGCAGGGGACAAGGTTTCCAACAAACCCAAAGTGTCTGATACCGGCATTGTCAAGAGCAAAAATTAGACTCACCATCCACCAGAGAGGTAAGTATTAAATGTTTAAATTTAACAATGTTCATCCTCAATACACTAACACAATAACTAAAATGAACAATAATATAGGCAATGCTATAACTACTGGTATCCAAGTGTTGCTCCATACATATTAGTGGATACATGTCTTTGTATTCAGGTCAGGTCTAAACAGAATTATGTAACATTTTGGGAAAAATATGCAGCCAAGAAGTCCAATACTTGATGATATTATAGCAAAAATCTCCACAGCCACCATGTATTTCCCTCTGGTGCTCAGATAGGCCGGGATCATGGCAATCCAGACACTGCAGAACACCAGCACGCTGAAGGTGATGTACTTGGCCTCATTAAAACTGTCCGGTAATGTCCTGGCTAAAAAAGCTATTATGAAGCTCACAGCTGCCAGAAGCCCCATATATCCCAGGACAGAGTAGAAGCCGATAACTGAACCCTCATTACACTGAATGATGACCTTCCCCTGATAAGAGTGAGTGTCCCGATCCTGGAAGGGGGGAGAAATAGACAACCAAGCGGCACAGATTATGACTTGAACCAGTGAGAAGACACAAATGATAGAATTGGGCAGCCTGGCTCCCATCCATTTCCTCCAGGGACTCCCAGGTTTGGTGGCTTTAAAAGCAATACACACCATGATACTTTTGGCAAGTAAAGAAGAGACGGCAACTGAGAAGATGACACCAAAAGAGGTTTCACGCAGCATGCAGGTCACATCTACTGGATGGCCAAGGAACAAGAAGACACAGAGGAAGCTCAGCATGATGGAGACCAGGAGAAGATAGCTCAGGTTCCGGTTATTGGCTTTAACAGTGGGGGTGTCCTGGTAATGTATAAATATTCCCAATATTAAACCAGTCAGAAGACAACAGAGGATGGAGACAGCTGAAAATACAGCAACAATGGGATCATCGGTGTAGGAAAGAAATTCCACCAATTTTGGAACACACCGATCCTTCTCATTTGGCCATTCTTCATCAGGACATTTCATGCAGTTTTCACTGTCTGCAGGAAGAACAATACAAATACAATGAACATTGGGGCCAGAGCTTCTGAGGAAATGAATTGTCTTCTGTTGTCTCACACGTAGCAATCAGATTTCCATCAGTGCATTGTGGGAGAGGTAAATAAAATTTAACAAATGGCATGCATGGCTGGCAGTTGCCAGTTACTCACTTACTCTGTTTTGCACAACAGGAGAAGGAATCATCTGTCAGCAGAACAGGGGGGTTGGCAGCAGCATGTCACAGTGTGGCAGGGAGAGAAGAGAGGGGTGACTGTAACCAGCATTCAATGGGGGATTTTGCTTCACAGACCTCCTCACCCTCCACCCACCCAGCCAAGTCTAAAATCAGAATGGCCTATCCAGAGCCTGCACTTACTGAGGAGAGTCCAGCTGCCTGTACTTCTGGGAATTCTAGTGCCACTCCTTCCTCCATAGCTGCATTTTCCATGTGTAATCAGTCCATTATGGGCACCACATTAAAGGAAATGCTTGTGTGTTTACACAGCTTTATTCAAGCAGATCTCACTTCTTTGGTGCACTAATTTTAAGGGAACTGCTTAAGATAGGTAACATGGATAGCTACATTGACAATCACATGAGGGGACTTTGCCGCCACTTTCAATGAACTGGTTGACCCTCACAATAAAAGAGAGAAAGATGTGGAGTCACTCAAGGCTAAAATGGTGGACCTGGAGGATTACTCCAGGCGTAATCGTTTTACAATACACGCCATTACAGGAACCGTTCAGGCAGCAGAATTGAAAAACAATTTTACTAAGCTACATTCCATCTTTCTTCCTGATTTCTCTCCAGCTGAGTTGTTTTTAGACCGAATACACAGATTGCTAAATCCGGTACATCTGCCAAACAAGCTATGCAGAGATACGGTTGTGAGAATACATTTCTATTATATTAAAGACAAATTCCTTAGAGCCATTAGAAAATCAGAAACAGTTCCTCACCAATATACCCATCTAGCATTTTACCTTGACCTATCTCAGTACACTATACTGCTGAGGAAAAATCAAGTAACGCTCACAAAATCCTTGCGCAATCACAGAATAACCTATAAATTGCGTAATCCGCTGAAAGTGGTTATCAACTATAGATGGGACAAAATGACAGTGAAAATCCCAGGAAGATGGCCTAGCTCTGTTGAGGAAGTGGACACTTATAGAACCCATGGAACGCCCCAGAATTAGAAGCTTCTGAAACAAGGTTTTTCACTTGCTACATAAAATCACCAACGCTGACAACCCCAGAAGCCGCAGGTAGCTCTTCTCAACCAACCCGTACAGGCCTTATCTAAATTGTCCCAAGCACTGGTATTCTTTATCCTACTGGGGGCAAAGCTGACAATTGCTCAGGCATGGAAATCCCACTGGCTTTATTTTCAATCAGTCAAACGTAAGGTTTCCTGGATAATGTCTCAAGAAAAGATCTCCAGCATTATCCTGGATAGGGTAGTGAAATTTGAAAGCATCTGGGAACCTTGGGCTCGTTACATGGGCATCCAATTATGAGACCTCATTCATAACTGCAACCTCCAGTCTCGGGTATAGTTTGTCTGGGCCACGCCCCTCCCTTAATTTCAGTAGCTGCCCTCTGATCATTCCATTCTTCGTCTCCTCCCTCCCTCTGCTTGCTCCTTTCTTCTCCCCTTTTTCTTTTTCTTTGCTCTACCACTTCTCTCAGTCCCTCCCCCTCCCCCCTTCCCTTCTATTTGGTTTTTCCTGGTTTCACCAGGACATCAGTTAGAGCAGTATGTCACCTATTTGTTGGGTTTCATCCAACCATCCTCATGCAGCTGTTTTCCCATTTCGGAATCATCGGGGGGACTTGCACTTGGTTTCCCTAGTCTGGTTTTAGATGCCTCCAGGTCCGGTTTCCAGTTTGTCCCTTTGACCCCATGGGGTAGTGGGGGTTCTGAGGGGCATTTCCCTGGCCACAGCTTGATACCGCTGGGGTGGCGGGGGGCGGCCTCGGGGAACCTCACTTCCCTCAGGGATCTGGTCCTGGAATTTTTGTTAATCATTCCCAATTTATTTGCTGTAGGAGGTTGGTTTATGCAATCTTTATCCGTGGTCCTCCTGCATTAAGGTTAAGGCACAGTACAGATTTCTGTTTTCATTTCCCCCAGTTTATGCCTTGTGTGCATCGTAACTGTTTTGTCTCATATTACTGTTATTGATTGATCTTTTGTACAATATTGTTTTCTAATAGAAACATTTTAACAAGAACCCATGGAACACCCTCATAACCAGACCATATCTGTCCGGTGCCTGGATCCTGGGTGGCAGGTTGTAGAGGGCACTGAGGAAATAATATTGCTATACCCAGGACTCTCTTACCATGCATCTATATATGGCCCCATAATTATTCCCTTAGTGTGGCTACATGACTGTTACCCCCAGTTGATAGATAAGCAGTAGCATAACTGCTTATTTTGTTTTCTTATTGCCAGATCCTTATTGTCTTCTGAAATGACTTTATCATATTGTCTTTGTTCACTGTTTTTGGCCACCTATTTTGCCTTTATATCTGTTCAGGTAACCTAATATATACTTAATCACCTACATGTACCTATCTTTACATCAGTGAGGACCTTTACAGTCCATTTCAGTACTGACAACCTCACATTGCCCAGTCTCCAGTCCAATGGATGGTGGAAAAATTGGAGAATATCTACCCTCAGGGTAAGAATACCCTTCTGGTTATATGCAATGCTTTTTTAGATCTTAGAGGAGGCTCTGCAAGCTCAATGTGAACTCATGCTTACAGCATGCCTTTTAATGTTACTTCTTTAAATGTTAAAGGGCTTAACAGCCCTCAGAACAGATTCTCTTTATGGAAGGAAGCCTGTGTTGTTCAAAGCAACATTTCTGCAAGCCTAAAATGCTCTATCTATCTATCTATCTATCTATCTATCTATCTATCTTTCTATTATCTTTTATCCCTTAGCCAAGATGGCGATGACAGCACCTGAGTGATTGAAGAATGGATGTCTGGAAAGGTGAGTGCCTAATGGTGTTTGTAGCTGCTAATTACCTTTTTTGGAGGGTGAAACTTCTGCTGCTCCGATCTTCTGTTATCATCATGATCACTTCTGGCACGTTTTCCGACACAGGAGATAAAAGCAGCTGAAAATTTGTGTTGGGGTTGGTTACTATAAATAGATTAGCAGAGAGCTTGTCTATTCACAGCACAGCTCTGCATGTTTCTTTGTTTTATGTGGAGGGGGTGTGTGCCTTTCCTTTCTAACATGATGTTCACTTCCTAAACTTTTAGCAAGCTGAAGACAGCAGCATCTTAACCTAAGCAAAGTCACTGACTGGAGCTCAAGAATGACATGTTTGTAATAAATGTGGAACTTTAGGGGAAAAACGTATTAGTAGTAGCAAACATAGAGCTGGGCAGTGCTGACACCATTTCTTGTGATTTCAGTCCAAAAACTCCTGTGTGTCAGGAACTCAGTGTCACAACATGAATTATGAGCTGAGTGCATTTTTGGCAGGATCACCAGGTATACTTTGGTACTTGCAGGGTCTTTGTAAGGAAAAAAGATAGGGAAATGTGCACACATTGCAGAGATGTACTTCATATGTCTAATTCCCTGACATACACTTTAACCAGTTGCCGACCACCCGCAGTGGCTTGACGGCGCCAACATGGCTCTCCTGCGCGAATCGCCATCACCTGACGGCAGGCACAGGAGCGAGTACTGTGGGTACACACGTGCTGCTGGAGGTGTGCTCATGCGCTTACACACTAGCAGGGGGAGCCAATCAGCGGGTGGGGTGGACTCGCGATCGCCCCCTCCACAGTGACAGAACGGGGATCCATGAATGTAAACAAGCAGATACCCGTTCTGACAGGGGAGAGGCGAGTGATGGTATGTCCCCAGTATATGGAAGCAGCGATCACTCATTGTCCATCAGTCATCCCATCCCCCACACAGTTAGAACATACTGACAGGGAACACAGTTTACACTTAGGTCGCCCCGTACTGTTAACCCCTTCCCTGCCAGTGACATGTTTGCAGTAATCACTGGCTATTTATAGCTCTGATCACTGTATAAATGTCACTGGTCCCAAAAAAGTGTCAAAAGTGTCCGATCTGTCCGCCGCAATATCGAAGTCCCATTAAAAATTGCAGATCACCACCATTACTAGTAAAAAAAAAAATAATAATAAAAACACCATAAATCAATTCTCATAGTTTGTAGATGCTCTAACTTTTGCGCAAACCAATCATGCTGGGACATGTAGTAGCACACTAACCCCATGCCTGCTAGGACTATCCGTGCTGGGACATGTAGTCCCACACTAACCCCATGCACACTAGGTCTATTCATGCTGGGATATGTAATCCCCCACTAACCCCATGCATATACGCTTATTGCGATTATTTTTACCAAAAATATTTAGAAGAATATATATTGGCCTAAAGTGATGAAAAAATTAGTTTTTTTTAAATTTTTTTAGATATGTATTATAGCAAAAAGTAAAACATATTGTTTTTTTCCAAATTCACTCTTTTTTGTTTATAGCGCAAAAAAATAAGAACTGCAGAGGTGATCAGATACCAGCAAAAGAAATCTCTATTTGTGGTAAAAAAAGATGTCAGTTAAATTTGGGTACAACGTCGCACGACCGTGCAATTGTCAGTTAAAGTGACGCAGTGCTGAATCGCAAAAAGTGCTCTGGTCAGGAAGGGGGTAAATCCTTCCGTGGCTGAAGTGGTTAACCACAGCTGTACCTTCTGCCCAGTCCAACAATAACTTGATAATAAATACAAACTCTACCGGAAATGTTGGAGATCTCCCCTTCAGGACATGAGGCGCACTCATAGCAGCATTTATGTTTTTTAGATCCAAACTTTTTTCTGCTGCCGGGTAAACAGGGATCTGAGCATCGAGCTGCCGGAATCTGAAATCAAATATTATTATTATTATTCTTTTGAAAGGTCCATCATATCTCATGAAGTAATACACACTCGGTGCTACAAAATACAAATGAGGTTCATGTTTGCCTCTACAAAGTTCACAGTGAATTCTTCAGGTTTGAGCTCCATTTGGCGGGGCAGTATTTTGGGGTTTCCATTCATTTGGGATATTTATTGATTTCTATTGTGTGCTGATAGGGCCTTTATTTTAAGCTAAACAACTGTTTTGTTAAAAGGCTTCCCTTTAAAATGAAATGGCTTTGATTTTGGGGGAGGGGGATGTTGAGGTTTTCCTAATTTCTTTTCCTTTTATTGTATTTTTATTTTATGATGATAGTGGTTTTAGGTGCTCAAAGCACCTGTCCACACTGAAGAAATGACACTTTGCTACAGTGTAAAGTAGTGAGTGTACAGCTTGTATAACAGTGTAAATTTGCTGTTCCCTCAAAATAACTCAACACACAGCCATTCATGTCTAAACCACTGGCAACAAAAGTGAGTACACCCCTAAGTGTCCAAATTAGGTCCAAAGTGTCAATATTTTGTATGGGCCCCATTCTTTTCCAGCACTGCCTTAACCCTCTTGGGCATGGAGTTCACCAGAGCTTCATAGGTTGCCACTGGAGTCCTCTTCCCCTCCTCCATGATGACATCACAGAGCTGGTGGATGTTAGAGACCTTGCACTCCTCCACCTTCCATTTGAGGATTCCCCACAGATGCTCAATAGGGTTTAGATCTGGAGGCATGCTTAGCCAGTCCATCACCTTTACCTTCAACTTCTTCAGCAAGGCAGTGGTCATCTTGGAGGTGTGTTTGGGGTCGTTATCATGCTGGAATACTGCCCTGCGGCCCAGTCTCCGAAGGGAGGGGATCATGCTTTGCTTCAGAATGTCACAGTACAATGAACTGTAGCTCCCCATTGCTGGCAGCACTCATGCTGCCCTAGACCATGAAACTCCCACCACCTTGACAGTAGGCAAGACACATTTGTCTTTGTACTCCTCACTTGGTTGCTTCCACACACGCTTGACACCATCTGAACCAAATACATTTATCTTGTTCTCATCAGACCACAGGACATGGTTACAGTAATCCATGTCCTTAGTCTGCTTGTCTTCAGCAAACTGTTTGCAGGCTTTCTTATGAATCATCTTTAGAAGAGGCTTCCTTCTGGGACGACAGCCATGCAGACCATTTTGATGCAGTGTGCAGTGTATGGTCTGAGCACTAACAGGCTGACCCCCCACCCCTTCAACCTCTGCACCAATGCTGGCAGCACTCATATGTCTATTTCCCAAAGACAACCTCTGGATATGACGCTGAGCACTGCACTAAACTGCTTTGGACGACCATGGCAAGGTGCTGTTCTGAGTGGAACCTGTCCTGTTAAACCGCTGTATGGTCTTAGCCACTGTGCTGCAGCTCAGTTTCAGGGTCTTGGTAATCTTCTTATAGCCTAGGCCATCTTTATGTAGAGCAACAATTCTTTTTTTCAGATCCTCAGAGAGTTCTTTGCCATGAGGTGCCATGTTTAACTTCCAGTGAGAGAGTGAGAGTGACAATATCAAATTTAACACACCTGCTCCCCATTCACGCCTGAGACTTTGTAACACTAATGAGTCACATAACACAGGGGAGAAAAAATGGCTAATTGGGCCCAATTTGGACATTTTCACTTAGGGATGTGCAAAGTGTCAATTCTTCAGTGTTTTCACATGAAAAGATAGAATAAAAATATTTACAAAAATGTGAGGGGTGTACTCACTTTTGTGAGATACTGTATTTGTGGGGAAAAAAGGACATACATTTCGCTCAACTCTACTTGTAACACTAACGAGTCACATGATGCCGTGGAGGGAAAATGGCTGATTGGGCCCAACTTGGACATTTTCACTTAGGGGTGTACTCACTTTTGTTGCCAGTGGTTTAGACATTAATGGCTGTGTGTTGAGTTATTTTGAGGGGACAGCAAATTTACACTGTTATACAAGCTGTACACTCACTACTTTACATTGTAGCAAAGTGTCATTTCTTCAGTGTTGTCACATGAAAAGATAGAATAAAATATTTACAAAATGTGAGGGGTGTCCTTACTTTTGTGAGATACTGGATATATATATATATATAATAACACTGTCCTATTCTGGATATGTGATCAGGAATTGTTTTTTACACACTATGATTCATCTAAGAGTGATAATTACTATTATAAGAAACCATTTTTTATGAATGGCATCCATTCATACAGTGCAAACTATTGTGGTTAGTTGTGAGTGGCCACAGCTAATCACATGGTACAAATGGGCTTTGATTGGTTCTGTCTGTACCATGTGATCACCATGACCAATAATAGAGATCAACACAATAGTACACAATGGCTAGGAATTGAAATTGGAAGGGATGGGGTCCTAAGGTTCTCACAAGACTATATTAGTCGGGAATGCTGTGTTGCCTCCCCAATTGTACAAAATTTGCAAGAAGGAGGGCCCATAGGGATTTGCCGCAACACAGGATTCCCCAAAAATACACAATGTATACAAAAAAGTATCAAAAAAGATTTGTAATTTATTAGTTCAAAGTTAAAACCGTCACATGACGGGTAATGTGGTTGCCATATACAAACATAGGTATACACATAGAAATTAGCCCAAGTGAATACAAAGGTAACAGTGTGGAAGCAAGCAAACCCTCAATTGGAACAGTAGTCCTGGTGGTGAAGGTGAAGCTTCCTCTCCTACATGTTTCGAAGTTATTTTGAGTTATGTAACAAACTTCTTCCTCAGGGAGAAAGGTCACTGTGTAGCCTTGGTTCTAAAA
>BLSH010469916.1:71036-92662 GCA_018402905.1 Glandirana rugosa
TGTACCACCTCCTACCATGTCCATCCTCCACCATGTCCATCCTCCACCATGTCCATCCTCCACCATGTCCATCCTCCACCATGTCCAACCTCCACCATGTCCTAATTCCTCCACCATGTCCTAATCCTCCACCATGTCCTAATCCTCCACCATGTCCATCCTCCACCATGTCCCAATCCTCCACCATGTCCATCCTCAACCACGTCCACCCTCCACCATGTCCTAATTCCTCCACCATGTCCTAATCCTCCACCATGTCCTAATCCTCCACCATGTCCATCCTCCACCATGTCCTAATCCTCCACCATGTCCATCCTCCAACATGTCCTAATCCTCCTTTATAGCTGTAGATTTGGGTTGTGCAGCATTTGGGACACAACTTCAAGTAGGGGCGCCAGGGGAAATGTCACAGCTCCCCACTATAGTATTATTATACGCGATTTATATAGCGCCAACAGTTTATGCAGCGCTTTACAATGTAAAGGGGGGGCATCACAATTACAATACAGTAAGGACAGGAGGTCCCTGCTCGCAGAGCTTACATTCTAAAGGGAGGGGGGTGGTGGTACAAAAGGTAGTAGCTGCGGGGGATGGGTTGATGGAGGTGGCTCAGGTACGGAGTTCTTAGGTGGGTGAGGGATAGGCTTCCCTGAATAAATGAGTTTTCAGGGATCTCCTAAAGATGGACAGGGTAGGGGCTGATCGGACATACTGGAGCAGGGAGATCCAGAGGATGGGAGAGGCTCTGGAGAAGTCATGAAGGTGAGCACGGGAGGAGGTAATAAGGGAGCTAGAGAGCAGGAGGTCCTGGGAGGAGCGGAGGGAATGATTGGGGCGATATCTGCAGATGAGGTTGGTGATGTAGCTGGGGGCCATGTTGTGGATGGCCTTGTATGTTGTGATTAGTATTTTGAATTTTATACGGTGGGGTAGGGGAAGCCAGTTAAGGCATTGGCAGAGAGGGGCAGCAGTCATGGATCAGTTAGTGAGGTGGATGAGTCTAGCAGCATTCATGATAGACTGAAGGGGGGATAGCCTGTGTAAAGGTCGGCTGGTGAGGAGGGAGTTGCAGTAGTCGAGAAGGGAAATAACCAAGGAGTGAATAAGTTGCTTTGTGGTGTCGTTAGTCAGGAAGGGTCGAATTCTGGAGATGTTGTGGAGGTTAAGGTGGCAAGATTTAGCCAGTGATTGGATGTGGGGGCTGAAGGAGAGGTCGGAGTCAAGGATTACACCCAGCACCCTGGCATGTGTGGAGGGACCAATGCTTGTGCTATTGATCTCAATGGTAAAGTCATGGGGGGGGACCGGGGAGGAGGAAATATTACAAGCTCTTTTAGAAAGATTAAGTTTAAGAAAGTGGCATGACATCCATACCGATATGTCATTCAGTAAGTTTGTGATCCTTGAGGAGATTGAGGGGATGAGTTGAGGAGTGGAGAGAGAGATCTGGGTGTCGCAGAGGTGGTATTGGAAGCCATGGGAGGTTATCAGCTGGCCCAGAGAAGAGTTATAGAGAGAGAATAGGAGGGGCCCAAGGACAGAGCCTTGGGGTACCCCAACAGAAAGAGGAAGAGGAGCGGAGGAGATGGAGTTGTAAGTAACACTGAAAGTGCGCTGAGATAGGTAGGAGGAGAACCAGGATAAAGCAGAATCACAGAGGCCAAGGGAGCAGAGTTTGCTGAGGAGTGGGTGGTCGACTGTGTCAAAGGCAGCAGAGAGGTCCAGGAGTATTAGTATGGAGTACTGGCCATTGGTTTCAGCAGTTAGTAGGTCGCTGGTGAGTTTTAGTAGGGCAGTTTCAGTGGAATATTGTGGGCGGAAGCCGGACTGTAGAGGGTCGAGAAGGTTGTTGTCAGTGAGGTAGCAACTCATTCGGTCGTGGACGAGATGTTCGGTGAGCTTGAAGGCAAATGGGAGCAGGAAGAAGTTATTCAAACAGGTGGGGTCAAGTGAGGGTTATTTAAGTATGGGGGTAACCAGCGCATGTTTGAGTGGGGAGGGAAAGGTGCCGGAGGAGAGGGAGAGGTTGGAGATGTGGATTAGAGGGTTTAGGATAGAGCAGGAAGGTGGTCGCAGTAATTGTGAGGGGACAGGTGGTGAGGGGGGCTATGGAGAGGAGTTTATCAACTTCATCGGTGGTAACCGGACAGAAGGAGGAGAGTATTGAGTGCAGTGCTGGATCAGATGTGTAGGATAGGGGAGGAAGTTGGATGTTGGATATCTCCTTGCAAATTGTGTCGATTTTGCTTTTGAAATGGTTGGCAATTTCTTGAGCGGTAAGCAAGTTGATAGGTGGGTGGAGTGGGGGGTGAAAAGGGGAGGGCTGGGCCAGGGGGCAGGGAGGCAATTGCCCCCCAGGCCACCCTAACTTACATTCAAAATGGCCGACAGCCGCTGCCCACTCACACTTTTTTCTTCTTGTGGAGGAAGGAAGCAGGGGCGCAGCCACCAACTAACTGCAGGCAAAGGGCTCATTGGGCTGCCGGGGGGGGGGGGGCCGGGGGGGGGGGAGCGCTGCCAGATCACACAGAGTGGGGATCTCCCGCTTACAAAGTCCTACCTCCTGCACCAGCTTCTGTAATAGACAGCACACTGGTGATGTCTATAATAGGAGCCGGTCCAGCAGGCAGGACTTCATATGACAGCGGCCACACCTGGTAAGCGGGAGATCCCCGCTCTGTGTGATCCGGCAGCTCTCCTCTCTCTGCATTGCAGGCTGCATTGATGGGCACTGATCAGACTGCACTGATCAGGCTTTGCTGATGGGCACTGGCGATGCTGCATTGATGGGCAATGATCGGGCTGCATTGATGGGCACTGATCAGGCTTCAATGATTGGCACTGATCAGGCTGTGCTGATAGGCACTGACAAGCCTGAATTGATGGGCACTGATCAGGTTGCATTTGATAGGCACATGTGAGGCTGCACTGATGGGCACTGATGAGGCTGCATTGACGGGCACTGATGAGGCTGCATTGATGGGCACTGATGAGGCTGCATTGATCGACACTGATGAGGCTGCATTGATGGGTACTGATGAGGCTGAACTGATGGGCACTGGTGAGGCTGCATTGGTGGGCACTGATGAATTGAATTGATACATTATTTTTATTTTTGTTAAACCTCCTTTGTTGCTATTAACATTAAACTATGTTACCACATTGTATCATATTTGTCTTGCTTCATAACATCGATATCCATTCTAAAACCAGGTGGGCATGGAAGGTGAGCTGATACGGTGGTTCAATAGGCCACTTGACTTGCCCCCCAGACCTAAGGCTGCCAGCCCTCTCCTGGGGGTGAAGTAAGGAATTAAGGGTAGAAAAGAGTTGACGAGGTTTGGATGAGAGGGTTTTGATGAGGGTGGTGTAGTAGGTTTGTTTAGCAGTGTGGAGGCGGGAGTTGTATTTGAGAAGGGCAGATTTGTGGAGGGTAACGCTCGCTCAAGAGCAGGACTGCGTCTCTTGAGACTTCTGGTGTCGTCTGTTTGCCAGGGTTGTGGCAGATGAGGCCTAGTTCTGCGTGTAGAAAGGGGAGCAGGTACGTCTAGGGAGGATGACAGCGTGTTGTTGTAGATGGAAGTGGCTTGGTCTGGGCAGGACAGGGGTGCGATTTTGTCATAGAGACCATCAGTAGCAGAATGAAGGAGGGAAGGGTTGAGGTGGCGAAGGTTTCTGCAGGTAGTGGTTTGCAGGTTGGCAGCATGGGAGGTAGGAGACAGAGAGAGTGTGAAATGGATAAGGTTGTGATCAGAGAGAGGAAAGGGAGTATTGGGTTGCAGGGGTGCATCGATGGGAGAATATGAGGTCAAGGGTGATGCTGTTGGAGTGAGTGGTGGCTTGTGTCCATTGTGTTAGGTTAAAAGAGGAGGTTAGGTTGAGTAGTTGAGAAGTGGTTGCGGTATTAATATTCATTGGAATGTTAGTCACCTAGGATGATGGCAGATATATCAGAGGATAGAAAATAGGGTAGCCATGTGGAGGCTGATAAATGACTGTGACCCTCAGAGAGGCTGGAGAGAAAAGACAAATGCAGTGCACTTTGAAACAGAGGGAGGTGAGGGAAGAATCTGGAAGATGCATTGTGGGGAGAGGAGAAGTCCAACGCCACCTCCTTTTTGTCCACTGGGTCAGGGCAAGTGAGTCCAGACGAGGCCACTGTGGGACAGGGCAGCTGGAGAGGCAGTGTCAAATTCCTGGAGCCAGGTTTCGGTAATAGCAAATAGATTAAGGGAGTTGGATAGGAAAAGGTCATTGACAAAGGCGAGTTTGTTAAAGACTGAGCGGGCATTCCAGAGGGCACATGTAAGGGGGGAGCTGACTGGTGGAATCAGGGGAATTGGGATGAGAAAGTGGGGGTTACGACGATTGTTGGAGGAGGTAGATGGACAATTTTGGGGGTTGGAATGGGGTGTAGGAGGACCGGGTTTGGTGCGATGTCCCCAGACATTAGGAGTAGTAGGAGGGTGAGGTAAGGTGGGAGTGGGATTTATAGGAGGGCAAGTGCTGTAGTGGAGTGGAAGTGGTGGCACTCTGTGGGCCTAGAATGAGCAGAAGTGAGGGAGATTTGTAAAGGTTGTAGGCTGGAGGGGGTAAATAAATGAGAGTTTGAGGAGAGAGGACGTTACAGCAAAGAAGATTAGTGTGAGCGGAGGGTGGAGAGAGGGGAATAGAAGGAAGGCTGAGGAAAGTTAGAAGATGAAGGGGAACTTCCTGGCAAATTGGTGTGGAACACAAATGTCTATCCTTGATTTTTGTTGAAGTGCCTTAGTCAAAGTGCCCGTGTATCAGTGCCCGTGTATCAGTGCCCGTGTATAAGTGCCCGTGTATAAGTGCCCGTGTATCAGTGCCCGTGTATAAGTGCCCGTGTATCAGTGCCCGTGTATCAGTGTCCGTGTATCAGTGCCCGTGTATCAGTGCCCGTGTATAAGTGCCCGTGTATCAGTGCCCGTGTATCAGTGCCCGTGTATAAGTGCCCGTGTATAAGTGCCCGTGTATCAGTGCCTGTGTATCAGTGCCCGTGTATCAGTGCCCGTGTATAAGTGCCAAACCACTTGTCGCAGGAGTGACACTTTGCACAAGGAGTGGGCAGCCCAAGCCCTCGCCAGTGTGGTGGGGATTGACAATTATTTAATTAGGAGCTGATAAAACCAGGCTCATGGGCAGGGTGGGGGTTTACACCTGGCACCAGAGTGCAATGCAGAAGGGGGCTACAGGATAAGGTTAAAATGTTTGGTTCTCTTCAAGTTCAAGGCAGCGTCATACAAAGGAAGTCAACTTCAAAAACGAAACCAACAAGCGAGAATACAGAGCATAGCAAGGCAGAGAGGGTTCAGTTAGGCAATGCCGTCCAGTGTTTAAATGAAGAGTTCAGTCACCGGGGGTTATGGAGAGGCGGTGGGAAATCGCAGACAGAGCGATGTTTTGTGTTGCAGGGAGGCTCTGTGCAGTATTACATTATGTTGGGAAACGCATGCTCTCTCCTTGTCTGTTACATAGAAATTGGAATTCGTTGCAGACAACGCATGCCCATCATTGTGTTGGATAGAAGAGCAGCCCAACAACAGATGGTGCCGGATTGCAGGGCACAGGGGTATTATCTCCTCACTCCTGGATTCCAGGCACCATTTTCTCTGTTCCTTCGGCCTGATTAGATGAATCAGACTCATGGGGCTTTACATCCCTCCAACAAATACCATTGCAGCCCTGCTGCCATTAAAGCGTGAAGAGCAGCAGGGCAGTGGACACCATTGTGTTGCTGCAAATTTCGTAATAAAAGTAAGAGATGCTTTTGAGGGGTTCAAGAAGGAAAACTTGAGGAGCATTGTAATGTATTGGGTAAGTGGGGAACCTGTAGAGGAGCATTGTAATGTATTGGGTAAGTGAGGAACCTGTAGAGGAGCATTGTAATGTATTGGGTAAGTGGGGAACCTGTAGAGGAGCATTGTAACGTATTGGGTAAGTGAGGAACCTGTAGAGGAGCATTGTAACGTATTGGGTAAGTGAGGAACCTGTAGAGGAGCATTGTAATGTATTGGGTAAGCGAGGAACCTGTAGAGGCGCATTGTAATGTATTGGGTAAGCGAGGAACCTGTAGAGGAGCATTGTAATGTATTGGGTAAGTGGGGAACCTGTAGAGGAGCATTGTAATGCATTGGGTAAGTGGGGAACCTGTAGAGGAGCATTGTAATGTATTGGGTAAGTGAGGAACCTGTAGAGGCGCATTGTAATGTATTGGGTAAGTGAGGAACCTGTAGAGGCGCATTGTAACGTATTGGGTAAGTGAGGAACCTGTAGAGGAGCATTGTAATGTATTGGGTGAGGAACCTGTAGAGGCGCATTGTAATGTATTGGGTAAGTGAGGAACCTGTAGAGGAGCATTGTAATGTATTGGGTAAGTAAGGAACCTGTTGAGGAGCATTGTAATGTATTGGGTGAGGAACCTGTAGAGGCGCATTGTAATGTATTGGGTAAGTGAGGAACCTGTAGAGGAGCATTGTAATGTATTGGGTAAGTGGGGAACCTGTAGAGGAGCATTGTAATGTATTGGGTAAGTGAGGAACCTGTAGAGGAGCATTGTAATGTATTGGGTAAGTGAGGAACCCGTAGGGGAGCATTGTAATGTATTGGGTAAGTGAGGAACCTGTAGAGGAGCATTGTAATGTATTGGGTAAGTGAGGAACCTGTAGAGGAGCATTGTAACATATTGGGTAAGTGAGGAACCTGTAGAGGAGCATTGTAATGTATTGGGTAAGTGAGGAACCTGTAGAGGCGCATTGTAACGTATTGGGTGAGTGAGGAACCTGTAGAGGAGCATAGTAATGTATTGGGTAAGTGAGGAACCTGTAGAGGAGCATTGTAATGTATTGGGTAAGTGAGGAACCTGTAGAGGAGCATTGTAATGTATTGGGTGAGGAACCTGTAGAGGAGCATTGTAATGTATTGGGTAAGTGAGGAACCTGTAGAGGAGCATTGTAATGTATTGGGTAAGTGAGGAACCTGTAGAGGCGCATTGTAACGTATTGGGTAAGTGAGGAACCTGTAGAGGCGCATTGTAATGTATTGGGTAAGTGAGGAACCTGTAGAGGAGCATTGTAATGTATTGGGTGAGGAACCTGTAGAGGCGCATTGTAACGTATTGGGTAATTGAGGAATCTGTAGAGGAGCATTGCAATGTATTGGGTGAGGAACCTGTAGAGGTGCATTGTAATGTATTGGGTAAGTGAGGAACCTGTAGAGGAGCATTGTAATGTATTGGGTAAGTGAGGAACCTGTAGAGGCGCATTGTAACGTATTGGGTAAGTGAGGAACCTGTAGAGGCGCATTGTAATGTATTGGGTAAGTGAGGAACCTGTAGAGGAGCATTGTAATGTATTGGGTGAGGAACCTGTAGAGGCGCATTGTAACGTATTGGGTAAGTGAGGAACCTGTAGAGGAGCATTGTAATGTATTGGGTAAGTGAGGAACCTGTAGAGGAGCATTGTAACATATTGGGTGAGGAACCTGTAGAGGCGCATTGTAATGTATTGGGTAAGTGAGGAACCTGTAGAGGTGCATTGTAACGTATTGGGTAAGTGAGGAACCTGTAGAGGCGCATTGTAACGTATTGGGTAAGTGGGGAACCTGTAGAGGTGCATTGTAACGTATTGGGTAAGTGAGGAACCTATAGAGGAGCATTGTAATGTATTGGGTAAGTGAGGAACCTGTAGAGGAGCATTGTAATGTATTGGGTGAGGAACCTGTAGAGGCGCATTGTAACGTATTGGGTAAGTGAGGAACCTGTAGAGGAGCATTGTACTGTATTGGGTAAGTGAGGAACCTGTAGAGGAGCATTGTAATGTATTGGGTAAGTGAGGAACCTGTAGAGGAGCATTGTAATGTATTGGGTAAGTGAGGAACCTGTAGAGGAGCATTGTAATGTATTGGGTGAGGAACCTGTAGAGGAGCATTGTAATGTATTGGGTAAGTGAGGAACCTGTAGAGGAGCATTGTAACATATTGGGTAAGTGAGGAACCTGTAGAGGAGCATTGTAATGTATTGGGTAAGTGAGGAACCTGTAGAGGAGCATTGTAATGTATTGGGTAAGTGAGGAACCTGTAGAGGTGAATTGTAATGTATTGGGTAAGTGAGGAACCTGTAGAGGAGCATTGTAATGTATTGGGTAAGTGAGGAACCTGTAGAGGAGCATTGTAATGTATTGGGTAAGTGGGGAACCTGTAGAGGAGCATTGTAATGTATTGGGTAAGTGAGGAACCTGTAGAGGAGCATTGTAACGTATTGGGTAAGTGAGGAACCTGTAGAGGCGCATTGTAACGTATTGGGTAAGTGAGGAACCTGTAGAGGAGCATTGTAACGTATTGGGTGAGGAACCTGTAGAGGAGCATTGTAACGTATTGGGTGAGGAACCTGTAGAGGAGCATTGTAACATATTGGGTAAGTGAGGAACCTGTAGAGGAGCATTGTAACGTATTGGGTAAGTGAGGAACCTGTAGAGGAGCATTGTAACGTATTGGGTAAGTGAGGAACCTGTAGAGGCGCATTGTAATGTATTGGGTAAGTGAGGAACCTGTAGAGGAGCATTGTAATGTATTGGGTAATTGAGCAATCTGTAGAGGAGCATTGTAATGTATTGGGTGAGGAACCTGTAGAGGCGCATTGTAACGTATTGGGTAAGTGAGGAACCTGTAGAGGAGCATTGTAATGTATTGGGTAAGTGAGGAACCTGTAGAGGAGCATTGTAATGTATTGGGTAAGTGAGGAACCTGTAGAGGCGCATTGTAATGTATTGGGTAAGTGGGGAACCTGTAGAGGAGCATTGTAATGTATTGGGTGGGGAACCTGTAGAGGAGCATTGTAATGTATTGGGTAAGTGAGGAACCTGTAGAGGAGCATTGTAATGTATTGGGTAAGTGAGGAACCTGTAGAGGCGCATTGTAATGTATTGGGTAAGTGAGGAACCTGTAGAGGAGCATTGTAATGTATTGGGTAAGTGAGGAACCTGTAGAAGAGCATTGTAATGTATTGGGTGAGGAACCTGTAGAGGGTCATTGTAACGTATTGGGTAAGTGAGGAACCTGTAGAGGAGCATTGTAATGTATTGGGTGAGGAACCTGTAGAGGAGCATTGTAATGTATTGGGTAAGTGAGGAACCTGTAGAGGAGCATTGTAATGTATTAGGTAGGTGAGGAACCTGTAGAGGCGCATTGTAATGTATTGGGTAAGTGAGGAACCTGTAGAGGAGCATTGTAATGTATTGGGTAAGTGAGGAACCTGTAGAGGAGCATTGTAACGTATTGGGTAAGTGGGGAACCTGTAGAGGAGCATTGTAACGTATTGGGTAAGTGAGGAACCTGTAGAGGAGCATTGTAACGTATTGGGTAAGTGAGGAACCTGTAGAGGAGCATTGTAACGTATTGGGTGAGGAACCTGTAGAGGAGCATTGTAATGTATTGGGTAAGTTTGGAACCTGTAGAGGAGCATTGTAATGTATTGGGTAAGTGGGGAACCTGTAGAGGAGCATTGTAATGTATTGGGTAAGTGAGGAACCTGTAGAGGAGCATTGTAATGTATTGGGTAAGTGAGGAACCTGTAGAGGAGCATTGTAATGTATTGGGTAAGTGAGGAACCTGTAGAGGAGCCAGGGGAGGGCTGGGCCAGGGGGCAGGGTGGCAATTGCCCCCCAGGCCACCCTAACTCACATTCAAAATGGCAGACAGCCGCTGTCCGCTCACACTTTTTTCTTCTTGTGGAGGAAGGAAGCAGGGGCCAGGAGCGCAGCCACAAACTAACTATAGGCAAAGGGGGGGGCGGCACCCAGGGCCGGCTGTGCTGATGGGCACTGGCGAGCCTGCATGATTGGCACTGATCAGATTGCATTTGATAGGCACTGATGAGCTGCATTGAGGCATTATTTTTGTTAAACCTCCTTTGTTGCTATTAACATTAAATGATGTTACCACATTATATCATATTTGTATTGCTTTATAACATCAATATCCTTCTAAAACCAGGTGGGCATGGATGGTGAGCTGATTCGGTGGTTCAATGGGCCACTTGACTGGACTTGCCCCCCAGGCCTAAGGCTGCCAGTCCTCCCCTGAGAGGAGCATTGTAACGTATTGGGTAAGTGGGGAACCTGTAGAGGCGCATTGTAATGTATTGGGTAAGTGAGGAACCTGTAGAGTAGCATTGTAATGTATTGGGTAAGTGAGGAACCTGTAGAGGCGCATTGTAACGTATTGGGTAAGTGGGGAACCTGTAGAGGCGCATTGTAATGTATTGGGTAAGTGAGGAACCTGTAGAGGAGCATTGTAATGTATTGGGTAAGTGGGGAACATGTAGAGGCGCATTGTAATGTATTGGGTAAGTGGGGAACCTGTAGAGGCGCATTGTAATGTATTGGGTAAGTGGGGAACCTGTAGAGGCGCATTGTAATGTATTGGGTAAGTGGGGAACCTGTAGAGGAGCATTGTAATGTATTGGGTAAGTGAGGAACCTGTAGAGGCACATTGTAATGTATTGGGTAAGTGAGGAACCTGTAGAGGCGCATTGTAATGTATTGGGTAAGTGGGGAACCTGTAGAGGAGCATTGTAATGTATTGGGTAAGTGAGGAACCTGTAGAGGAGCATTGTAATGTATTGGGTAAGTGGGGAACCTGTAGAGGAGCATTGTAATGTATTGGGTAAGTGGGGAACCTGTAGAGGAGCATTGTAACGTATTGGGTAAGTGAGGAACCTGTAGAGGAGCATTGTAACGTATTGGGTAAGTGAGGAACCTGTAGAGGAGCATTGTAATGTATTGGGTAAGTGGGGAACCTGTAGAGGCGCATTGTAATGTATTGGGTAGGTGGGGAACCTGTAGAGGAGCATTGTAATGTATTGGGTAAGTGAGGAACCTGTAGAGGAGCATTGTAATGTATTGGGTAAGTGAGGAACCTGTAGAGGCGCATTGTAATGTATTGGGTAAGTGGGGAACCTGTAGAGGCGCATTGTAATGTATTGGGTAAGTGAGGAACCTGTACAGGCGCATTGTAATGTATTGGGTAAGTGAGGAACCTGTACAGGCGCATTGTAACGTATTGGGTAAGTGGAGAACCTGTACAGGCGCATTGTAACGTATTGGGTAAGTGGGGAACCTGTAGAGGCGCATTGTAACGTATTGGGTAAGTGAGGAACCTGTACAGGCGCATTGTAATGTATTGGGTAAGTGAGGAACCTGTACAGGCGCATTGTAATGTATTGGGTACGTGAGGAACCTGTAGAGGAGCATTGTAACGTATTGGGTGAGGAACCTGTAGAGGAGCATTGTAACATATTGGGTAAGTGGGGAACCTGTAGAGGAGCATTGTAACGTATTGGGTGAGGAACCTGTAGAGGCGCATTGTAATGTATTGGGTAAGTGAGGAACCTGTAGAGGAGCATTGTAATGTATTGGGTAAGTGAGGAACCTGTAGAGGCGCATTGTAATGTATTGGGTAAGTGAGGAACCTGTAGAGGAGCATTGTAACGTATTGGGTGAGGAACCTGTAGAGGAGCATTGTAATGTATTGGGTGAGGAACCTGTAGAGGCGCATTGTAATGTATTGGGTAAGTGAGGAACCTGTAGAGGAGCATTGTAATGTATTGGGTAAGTGAGGAACCTGTAGAGGAGCATTGTAACGTATTGGGTAAGTGAGGAACCTGTACAGGCGCATTGTAACATATTGGGTAAGTGGGGAACCTGTAGAGGAGCATTGTAATGTATTGGGTAAGTGAGGAACCTGTAGAGGAGCATTGTAACGTATTGGGTAAGTGAGGAACCTGTAGAGGAGCATTGTAATGTATTGGGTGAGGAACCTGTAGAGGCGCAGGTTACATTTTCTAACTTTGCAAAGGTTGAGCAGCACAGCCCTGGATCACAGCAAGACCCGGAGCTACAGATTTGTCTTCATGTCAATGGGCAGCCATCTTTCTTCTGAGGCCGTTGTTTGTACCCTGTGTTGGGTGGCCCCCTTTGTACCCTGTGTTGGGTGGCCCCCTTTGTACCCTGTGTTGGGTGGCCCCCTTTGTACCCTGTGTTGGGTGGCCCCCTTTGTACCCTGTGTAGGGCCCTAATAAACTTTATTCTTTGGTGTCAGACAGATTCATTTTTACACCCCCCCCCCACCCTCTCCAGAACGCAGCAATAACTCCTCTCAGGCTGAAGTACATAGAATAGATTTGTATTATTGGAGGTTCAGACAAAGGTTGGGGGGTGACAAAAGTCCAGGCTGCCGGTTGTCCTTCAGGTTTCTCTTCTGGTCTTCTGGCTGCAGACATCTCGTGGCCTCGCCAGCACTTCTTCCGGAAAATGTGGGGACCGGGCGCTCACCCTGCAGAGACAATTCTGTTCTGAGACCATGCGTTATACAACAAAGGTAACAACACACAGACTATCCTTCATTATATTACATTGTCACCTGGCCTGGACCTCAGCTGGAGAGCAATGATCAGTAATTGTAACCCATCATTCATTTACTTTCCTATATACACCACTGAGTACAAGGCCTAGGCAGGTGTGATGCTGAGTCTATAAATGAAGAATGCATTCAGAAATCAAAGTGTTAATAGTTTTGCGGGAAAACATAGGAACTGGGGGGGCAGAAAAACATAACAACTGGAGGGGCAGGAATACATAGGAACTGGGGGTTGGAAAACATAAGAACTGGGGGGGGGGGACATAGGAACTGGGGGGGGGGACATAGGAACTGGGGGGCATAATAATAGCAGCAGGTGCTCTGGACTGAGCAGTCACAATGTGAAATATTTGGCTGTAGCAGGAGGCGGTTTGTTGGGGGGAAGGGCTGGAGAACGGTACAATAATGAGTGTCTGCAGCCAACTGTGAAACATGGTGGAGGTTCCTTGCATGTTTAGGGCTGCATTTCTGTGTTAGGTTTGAGTCAACAGCAAAAGTGACTGCAGCAGTTTAAAGAGAAATATGGGTGAAGCTTTTTGGCCATACTGCTCTTGAGGGTAAAAGGGGTGCCCTTACTCTCCTGTGTCCCAAAGTCACCTTTTAGTGGCCTATTGCCTTCTATCAGCTGACATGGCAGAGCCACTCCCGACTCTGGAAGGATCCCAATCCTATTGTCGGGATTCAGTCAGCGACTCTGCTTCTCAGCATGCAGATTAGAGCCAGCTGGGCCCGCCCCCTCTCCAGCCTGCTGCTCCAATCAACGCTGATGGAGCAGAGTGGAGAGCGGTTTGGTTTATGTATCCCAACATCTCCCCAACATCCCCCCAACACCCCCCCAAATCCCTCCAACAACCCCCCAACACCCCCCCCCCCAACATCAACCACAAACTAGAATTAAAAGAAAACAAAATATAAAGGCAGCTGATGGGGGTGGTTGTCACACAGCTAGCAATCAAATCTGTTGCT
Source organism: Glandirana rugosa (assembly GCA_018402905.1). Taxonomy (NCBI): domain Eukaryota; kingdom Metazoa; phylum Chordata; class Amphibia; order Anura; family Ranidae; genus Glandirana; species Glandirana rugosa. The sequence goes on from BLSH010469916.1 coordinate 84,438, forward strand.
GAGAGATAATGCTAAAATTAAATCTATGAAGAGTGGGGGAGGGGGAGAAGAGAATGAGTCCAATGACTGTAATTCACAGGACCTAAGTACAACTGAGCAACCAATCAAGTCTCCCCTCCTCTGCCAGTCCCCGCCTCTCACCAAAGCAATGTGTTTTCGCCATTTTAGTGATTTTTTGTAGCAATTATGAAATCCCATTTCAGCTCGGACCGTATTTGTAAGGTAAAGGGTTGGGGGGGGGGGCTTCATCTATTTAAAGCTAATTAACTTGCCTGGTTGGTGTGAAATGGCTGTTTGAGCAGAAAGTGATGTCAGCAGGAAATGAATGGAGGGAGGCAGGAAGTGACATCACACAGCCCTGTGTTTGGGGAAGAATGAGCAGCCAAGTCTGAGCCCCTCGACAATACAATATAGAGGGACGCATTACACCTGTATTGAGGGAGGAGCATGCATCAAATTCCAACATTCACCCCCTGAGCCCCCCATTTCCTGTGACAGTGGGAAGGGGTTCCTCTCCCCCACAGCTGCTGTCACATTTATAATGGACCTGGCTGTGTGGGGCTCCTCCTGCAATCTGGTCCTTCAGTAGGATCTGTGAATGAATAAAGTCCTGTCTGTCACCACGGCAGGTGGCTTGCAGTTCTCAATGGACTACGAGGTCAATGATCAGCACCCTTGTAGTCCATTAACTGGAGGCAGAAAGATGGAGGCTGCAGATTCCTTGACTTCCAAGCACCACAGCTCGATTGTCACTCAAAAGTGAAAGTGCCTCTTATTCAACTCCCCACCACCATCCCAGACACTTCACAGTTTATTGTATGGGCAGTGGGTATCCGTTTGACAAGTACCCTCTGCCACTTCCTCAATTCTCACCTAGGCAATTAGGCATGCCCCCTGCCCCCCACCCTTCTAGGACACCTCCCAGGATCAGCCCACAGCACCCCATGATCTTGTGTATGCATGGTGGGGCTGCATTATCCAAAATGGTGGCACTGAGATCCCACAGCAGAAAACCAACTATGGGAAGACAGCGCTGGATCCCCGGACCTGGTGAGTACCTCATTCTTATTATCAGCAGCTCCAGTATTTGTAGCAGCGAACTTTTAATAAAGAAAAAGGAGACTGAAGTTCCTCTTTACCCAAAATAAACCCCACGTCTCCAGCACACCGACACTAAAGTTGGCTATAGATGGAGGAACTCCGCACCTGAATCCTGATCCATGCATAGCCCTCCCAGTTCATGAGAAGCCAATCTATCGACTGCGTTCTCTTGTATCGGCTTGTTGGTAAATCTGATCAACCTGGAGTCCCGATGTCAGGATACAAAGATTCATCGAATCTCTGGCTGGAGGAACCATGAACCATGAACCATGTATGGCCAGATTTTGGCTGCGCTCAGCTCTCCCTTTTATACATGGGGTTGTTAGGTTATCCACCCCCCCAATATTGGCTGCTGATAAGAGTCAAAGGCTGTGTGGGGCATGAGGGGTGAATGCCAGCATTTTCACACTGCTAATCTCTCCAAAATTTTCAGTTCAAAGAGAACACAATTTCCAGAAATTAATCACAAATTCATGTTCCAGCCATTTCCCCCCATAATATTTCAGTCCTGAGCCCCTCTTCTACACTCCAGCTTTCTCTGGCCATTACCATGTCGCCCACTCTTGGCATTTCCTTAGTCCTTCCTCTAACCATTACTCTATTTACCATGTGGGCCACTCTTGGCATAGCCTAAGTTCTTCCTCTAACCATTACTCTATTTACCACGTGGGCCACTCTTGGCATAGCCTAAGTTCTTCCTCTAACCATTACTCTATTTACCATGTGGGCCACTCTTGGCATAGCCATAGTTCTTCCTCTAACCATTACTCTATTTACCATGTGGGCCACTCTTGGCATAGCCTAAGTTCTTCCTTTAACCATTACTCTATTTACCATGTGGGCCACTCTTGGCATAGCCTAAGTTCTTCCTCTAACCATTACTCTATTTACCACGTGGGCCACTCTTGGCATAGCCTAAGTTCTTCCTCTAACCATTACTCTATTTACCACGTGGGCCACTCTTGGCATAACCTAAGTTCTTCCTCTAACCATTACTCTATTTACCACGTGGGACACTCTTGGCATAGCCATAGTTCTTCCTCTAACCATTACTCTATTTATCATGTGGGCCACTCTTGGCATAGCCTAAGTTCTTCCTCTAACCATTACTCTATTTACCACGTGGGCCACTCTTGGCATAGCCTAAGTTCTTCCTCTAACCATTACTCTATTTACCACATGGGCCACTCTTGGCATAGCCTAAGTTCTTCCTCTAAACATTACGCTATTTACCTCGTGGACCACTCTTGGCATAGCCTAAGTTCTTCCTCTAACCATTACTCTATTTACCATGTGGACCACTCTTGGCATAGTTTTAGTTCTTTCTCTAACCATTACTCTATTTACCGCTTACGTGGCCTTTGCAACTTTGGTACGCTTCATCCTCTTCCTCCTCATAAGGGTGACTTGAGGTCTCTTTAGCCCAGCAATGAACAGGAGAAACCGTGGACGGGATTTGGTGAGCCAGCTCCTTAGGAGAGTCCCTTTAGGTAACCTGATGTACAAGAGATAGAAGGTCACCATTTGGAAGCCAACAATCCACTATGTCTCCGCTTGGTGCTCAATAACAACAGATCACATCATTTGTTTTCCAGTGCAGACAAAGTACAGGAACATAATAAAATCTACGAGTCTCTTCACATCGAGGCCCCGTGCTGCAGGGCACTGCATTAAACTAATGTCCTGCATTCTGCATTTTGGGTTTGTTGCAGTTTTCCATCTACAGTCATCTATCTGACCCTCTGTGCATTGGTCATAGGTATCCCTGGCACCCAGGGAAGTTGCACTACAACTACTGCTGGTGCCCCGGAGCTAATACACAAGTATGTTGGGACCACAAAAAATAGAAACTGGAGCCCATGAACGCAGAACACTTTGCTGGGCTATCCGTCCTGGGAGCCATCCATAGATTGGAGGGTACCAGGATTAGAGGTCTCTCTGTAGATGTGTAGAAAATTATATTTTAACAAATACAAACTCAAAAATGTCAAAGATCTGGATAAAATCCTGATGCCAAAATATGTAGACCTAAACCTGGTGTGTTGCACCCTCCCCCACATTTGGGTCTCTCCATTCCCCATGATACGGAGGAGGCTCTCCACATTCTTGTGAGAGAACTCCAGGGCTCAGGTGCCCACAGGGGAAGAAGAGTGGCTCCAGACAAAATTGGATATCTTATTAGGGTAACCCAGAAGTGAAGGGTGTGGTTGGCTCTGGGGCAGGAAAAAACTTTGTTAGAAGTTCTAATTTTTCTCCAACCTCCAAAAAATGGGTTTTTGTCTCTGGTTAGAGCCCAGGCAGGCATTGGAGGGAAGTTAGTGACACAGAGAGCAATAAAATGTAAAAGACTCTGTCCCGACCCTCGCTCCATCCAACCCTTGCTCCATCCAACCCTCGCTCCATCCAACTCTCGCTCCATCCAACCCTCGCTCCATCCAACCCTCGCTCCATCCAACCCTCGCTCCATCCAACCCTCGCTCCATCCAACTCTCGCTCCATCCAACCCTCGCTCCATCCAACCCTCGCTCCATCCAACTCTCGCTCCATCCAACCCTCGCTCCATCCAACTCTCGCTCCATCCAACCCTCGCTCCATCCAACCCTCGCTCCATCCAACTCTCGCTCCATCCAACCCTCGCTCCATCCACCCTCGCTCCATTCAACTCTCGCTCCATCCAACCTTGGCTCCAACCAACCCTCACTCCATCCAATTCTCGCTCTATCAAATTCTCGCTCCATCCAACCCCCGCTCCATCCAACCCTCGCTCCATCCAACCCAGCAGCATGACTCTAAGATCTAATTTCCTCCTAATTGTTTCTGTATAGACGGTGCATGATAATACAGAGGGGTGACAATCCAGAATGAGGGACACAAAATATAGAAAGAGCAATCTGCTAAAAACAACTAAATATGACCTTTCTGACTCTCGTGACCTCTTCTTCCAGAGATTTCTCTGTTTCCTTTTTCTTAGTTATATTGGATATATTACATATATAATTACATGTCCATCGACTTCAACCAAAAGACAAAACAATAAATCAGAGGAAGGCAGGAAATGAATGAATCTTATCTGGGATAACAATTTCCTCCTGAGCCCCCAAGGCAAATCAATGTTATTTGTCTTATTTCCTCTGATATCTTCCCCTTAAAGCAGTGACTTTGCAGCTCAGCTCATCCTGCTCCCCCTCTCAGCAGTGACTTAGCAGCTCAGCTCATCCTGCTCCCCCTGCCAGCAGTGCCTTCACAGCTAAGCTTATCCTGCTCCCCCTGCCAGAAATGACCTAGCAGCTCAGCTCATCCTGCTCCCCCTGCCAGCAGTGACCTAGCAGCTCAGCTCATCCTGCTCCCCTTCCCAGCAGTGACTTTGCAGCTCAGCTCACCCTGCTTCCCCTCCCAGCAGTGACTTTGCAGCTCAGCTCACCCTGCTTCCCCTCCCAGCAGTGACTTTGCAGCTCAGCTCACCCTTCTTCCCTTCCCAGCAGTGACTTTGCAGCTCAGCTCACCCTGCTTCCCCTCCCAGCAGTGACTTTGCAGCTCAGCTCACCCTGCTTCCCCTCCCAGCAGTGACTTTGCAGCTCAGCTCACCCTGCTTCCCCACAGAATTGACAGAGCAGCCTTCTGTGACCATGGGGCAGGAGCTCTGAGGGCGGGGGGAAGGGTGCGCTGAACTGGTGAGGGAATCCCTTCAAGTGTGAACCGTAAACTCCGAGAATGAATTTACAGTGACAGAAAAGGAGAAGCCACATGCTGATGACATCATGCGCCTCATCCTTGCCATGAGACCGCCTCCCCCCTGACATAGTCATTCCGATGACATCATGCGCCTCATCCCTGCTATCAGACCGCCTCCCCCCTGACATAGTCATTCCGATGACATCATGCACCTCATCCCTGCTATCAGACCGCCTCCCCCCTGACATAGTCATTCCGATGACATCATGCGCCTCATCCCTGCCATCAGACCGCCTCCCCCCTGACATAGTCATTCCGATGACATCATGCGCCTCATCCCTGCCATGAGACCGCCTCCCCCCTGACAAAGTCATTCCGATGACATCATGCGCCTCATCCCTGCCATCAGACCGCCTCCCCCCTGACGCAGACATAGAGATGGGAATTTGAGAATGAATTGCTCCACAGTACTTCCAGCTATAGAAGAAATTGAGGGCTTATCTGTGTTTCCTCCTAGTAGCGGATCGATGTAGAAAGGGACTGCGGGGACCGGGCTCCTGGATTGGATGGACTTCCTTCTTACATTGGAGAGAAGTTCACAACGTTTTTAAATTCAGCAGCTGAGTGACTCTACTTTTCTATAGGAAGCTGAAGAGATGAGAACAGGATAGACCCATCTCTGTGTGACCTGGGACAATGGTTTCTATGGAAGGATGGCCACCTACAGTATCTCACAAAAGTAAGTACATCCCCCAGATTTGTGTAAATATTTTCTTCTATCTTTTCATGTGACAACACTGAAGAGCTGACACTTTGCTACAATGTAAAGTAGTGAGTGTACAGCTTGTATAACAAATAACTCAACACACAGCCATTAATGTCTAAACCGCTGGCAACAAAAGTCAGTACACCCCTAAGTGAAAATGTCCAATTTGGGCCCAATTAGCCATTTTCCCTCCCCGGTGTCATGCGATTCATTAGTGTTACAAGGTCTCAGGTGTGAATGGGGAGCAGGTGTGTTAAATTTGGTGTTACCACTCTCACTCTCTCATACTGGTCACTGGAAGTTCATCATGGCACCTCATGGCAAAGAACTCTCTGAGGATCTGAAAAAAAGAATTGTTACTCTACATAAAGATGGCCAAGGCCAGGGGTGTCAAACTGGCGGCCCTCCAGCTGTTTCAGAACTACAAGTCCCATCATGCCTCTCTGCCTGTGTGAGTCAAGCTTGTAACTGTCAGTCTTGCAATGCCTCATGGGACTTGTAGTTCAGCAACAGCTGGAGGGCCACCAGTTTGACACCTGTGGCCTAGGCTATAAGAAGATTGCCAAGACCCTGAAACTGAGCTGCAGCACGGTGGCCAAGACCATACAGCGGTGTAACAGGAGAGGTTCCACTCAGAACAGCGCCTCACCATGGTCAACCAAAGAAGTTGAGTGCCGTGCTCAGGGTCATATCCAGAGGTTGTCTTTGGGAAATAGACGTATGAGTGCTGCCAGCATTGCTGCAGAGGTTGGAGGGGTGGGGGGTCAGCCTGTCAGTGCTCAGACCATACGCCGCACACTGCATCAAATTGGTCCGCATGGCTGTCATCCCAGAAGGAAGCCTCTTCTAAAGATGATGCATAAGAAAGCCTGCAAACAGTTTGCTGAAGACAAGCAGACTAAGGACATGGATTACTGGAACCTCGCCCTGTGGTCTGATGAGACCAAGATAAACTTATTTGGGTCAGATGGTGCCAAGCGTGTGTGGCGGCAACCAGGTGAGGAGTACAAAGACAAGTGTGTCTTGCCTACAGTCAAGCATGGTGGTGGGAGTGCCATGGTCCGGGGCTGCATGAGTGCTGCCAGCACTGGGGAGCTACAGATCATTGAGGGAACCATGAATGCCGAAATGGACTGTGACCTACTGAAGCAGAGCTTCCCCTCCCTTCAGAGACTGGGCCGCAGGGCAGAATTTCAACATAACGACCCAAAACACCCCTCCAAGATGACCACTGCCTTGCTAAAGAAGCTGAGGGTAAAGATGATGGACTGGCCAAGCATCTCCAGACCTAAACCCTATTGATCATCTGTGGGGCCTCCTCAGATGGAACGCAAGGTCTCGAACATCCACCAGCTCTGTGATGTCATCATGGAGGAGGGGAAGAGGACTTCAGTGCCAACCTGTGAAGCTCTGGTGACCTCCATGCCCAAGAGGGTTAAGGCAGTGCTGGAAAATAATGGCGGCCACACAAAATATTAACACTTTGGGCCCAATTTGGACATTTTCACTTAGGGGTGTACTCACTTTTGTTGCCAGCAGTTTATATATTAATGGCTGTGTGTTGAGTTATTTTGAGGGGACAGTAAATTTACACTGTTATACAAGCTGTACACTCACTACTTTACATTGTAGCAAAGTATCAGCTCTTCAGTGTAGTCACATGAAAAGATACAATAAATGTGAGGGGTGTACTTACTTTTGTGAGATACTGTATATCATGATCGCCTGGTCGTGAACAAAGTAATATTGAGTATAAGATATTTGCCGGTCCCTAGTGTACCTGCAATCCAAATATCAAGATCTTATACTCAATATTACTTTGCTGGCATCATATTAAGGTGCCTGTCTGCTGATATTATATCTCTGTATGAGGAAGTCTTTTTCTAACGTTCCTGCTGAATTTCGAATCCATTCTGACCACAAAGACACAGGCTTGTGTTGATATGAGAGATTGCGGGTGTAGTTATATCTCCCTGCTTATTGGCTGGTTCTTACCTTGTGTTTTTACACGTCACCCGCTGTAGCAACAGATTAACAAGCTCCTGAAGAAGCGAGTCTTCGCGAAACCTGTAGAGCTGTCCTTTGTGCAAAGATTTTAATCTACCAAGTGGCCACCATTACCAGGCTGTTCACGACCTGGCGATCATGATATAGGTGGCCATCCTTCTGGAGACACCATGACCGCAAATACAAATGCTGTGTAATCTTCTCCTTGTATCTATATATTTTTATATGTAAAAACTTTCTGTAATTAATAAAATTATTATTTTTTATATACAAGTGCCTATAAAATCCATCCTTTCTATCGTTGCCTTGATTTATAACTTAATAGGACGTGGCGCTCTCCTATCTAAATTTGCACACCCAGTAGGCCATTCTGGGCTTTAAGTGCATTCAAACCCATATTTCCCTGGGAGGATAGACCCCTCTGTGTGTTCTGGGGCAATGGTTCCCTGGGAGGATAGATCTCTCTGTGTGACCCGGGACAATGGTTCCCTGGGAGGTTAGACCCCTCTGTGTGACCTGGGACAATGGTTCCCTGGGAGGATAGATCTCTCTGTGTGACCCGGGACAATGGTTCCCTGGGAGGTTAGACCCCTCTGTGTGACCTGGGACAATGGTTCCCTGGGAGGATAGACCCCTCTGTGTGACCCGGGATGATGGTTCCCCTTGAGGATAGACCCAG
>BLSH010469917.1:12757-24791 GCA_018402905.1 Glandirana rugosa
CCCAACTTCCCATCTACACCTCCCAACTCCCCATCTACACCTACCAACTGCTCATCTATCCACATCTACCCCTCAACCCTCCACATCTACCCTTCAACCCTCCACATCTACCCCTCAACCCTCCACATCTACCCCTCAACCCTCCACATCTACCCCTCCACCCTCCACATCTACCCCTCAACCCTCCACATCTACCCCTCAACCCTTCACATCTAAAAACTTGTATGGCCCATAAATTCCTTCAATTAAACTGTGACAAGACTGAAGTCATGCTTATTGGCAAACCCACCCCCCCATCAATTATGGAAGGCCAGTCCTAATAGCTTATCTATGGATGACACTGTGCTTGAGCTTCAGTCTAAATTGAAAAATCTAGGGGTGATATTTGATGCTGGTCTAACCTGTGAGCCACATCTACAAAATGTTGTCAGAATATCTTTTTTCCACTTGAGGAACGTTGCTCGGCAGAGTCCCGTGCTATCATACACTGGAGCTGAATAGCTGATCCATTTGTGTTCTCCCGACTGGACTACTGCAATGCTCTACTTGCTGGGGTACCTAAATCCATCATAAATCAACTTCAATATGTTCAAAATTCTGCAGCCAGAATCCTGACTAGGTCTGGTACAAGTGATCATATTACCCCGTTCCTGGGGTCCTTGCACTGGATACCCGTTAGGCTTTGCATAGACTTTAAGATCCTCTTGCTCGCCTACAGGCTCTTCATGGCCTGGCACCCCATTATCTCTCTGAACTTATTGACTGCTGCTTATTGACATCTCAGCTAGGCTAGCTGGAGGCCCCATTGTGCTGAAGCTGACTGAGGGACTTTTTGTCTGGGGATCCAGTCTATCACTGTAGAGGTGCCTGGAAGATATTTGAAGGAATCCAATTATCCAGTGTGAGAGATCAGTTTTATCCAAAGGGGACAATATGTGTCCTGAAGAGCTCAGTCCATAAACTGCTTGTATAAGGACATCTCCTCAGGGGCGGCCCCCCGTCTATTAAGGGGCGCACGGGGGGTAGGGTGTTTTTTTGAAGCACCTAATTAGAGCCAGAGGCTCAGGGAGCAGAGAATGAGAACTGAGCCCACCCTATTATATATAATAATATGTTAACTATTGTAACACTGATCTTCCTCCCGGCCAATCAGGAAACGGGTCTGAGACCCATCATTCAATTGGCTGAAAGGACAGGCGATCCTATTGGATGCCTAGGAGGAGGGGCGGAGACGCACGGCCGCCGTGATGGAGGAAAGGACACAGGAGCAGCTGCCCGCTGCCTGATGCCCGCTGCCTAGATGGGGTAAGTGGCAGACCGACCGGCAGATGGCATTGTAGAGGTACTAATTAATGTCCACATGTGATCACGGTTATACCTTAAGTTAGTGTACTTGGTGTTTTCTTTCTTTTTATCACTATTCTATGCATAATATTGCGTTGTACATACAAAGATATTTTTGGCCACGTACACATTATCCAGGTTTTGCTGTGATCCCTCCTGATGTCAATTGTCTAATTGTTCAATCTCTTAATTGTTTAATTACTATGTATGTTTGGTTATATATATATATGCACTGTTCACATATTTTGGTCAAGCTATGAGTAAGCACCTACTGTAGGGTGCGAAACGCGTCAGATTGACCTTTCGTTCATTGTCTATATCACCCTTTGATGCAATAAAATCATTTTTGGAAATTGGATCGTTTGAGTGCTGCTACTTCCAACCTTGTTGCTGTTACTACTTGATTGCTTCATCAGCCTGCACCTGCCCTTGTGAGTCAGCACACTAGATCCACACGAGCTGTGTTACCCTCTGAGCGGTGAGCCTGCACTAGTTGTTGAGGTACTGTCGGCCGCCGGGGGGGGGGGCGTGTTTGTTTGCCACCCCCCCAAACAAAAATAGGATTTTTTAACTCACCGTAAAATCCTTTTCTCATTGTTCATTGACGGATGCAGCATCTCTTCATTACGCCTGGGGTTATGCTACCTTTCACTAGGAGTGGACTAGGCAGAACTTCAGTTCAGCTAAACGCAGACACAGCCCCTCCCAGGGGGCAGTCCTCCCTGGTATAACCCCTCCACCGGCCAGCTCAGCCTTCAGTCCGTAACAAGCAGTGCAAGCTTGAACCAACAAAGAGGGGCGGGTGCTGCATCCATCAATGAACTATGAGAAAAGGATTTGACGGTGAGTTAAAAAATCCTATTTTCTCTTTCGTTCATTGATGGATGCAGCAACTCTTCATTATGCCTGGGAATGTCCCAAAGCAGTGTCAAAAGAGGGGTGGGTAATGCAGAAACAAAACTTCACCCAACGGGGAATTCTCCATAATAATCTGGAGGAACCTCACACAGCGGCCTGCAAAACTTTGCGGCCGAAAGCAGCATCCGAGGATGCTGACAAATCAACTTTGTAAAACTTAGTAAAGGTGCGCACTGAGGACCATGTAGCCGCTCTGCACACTTGAGAAACCGACACTTGATGTCGGAAAGCCCAGGAAATGCTAATCGCCCTGGTAGAGTGAGCCGTGACCGGAAAGGGGGGGCTCGAGACCCCGCAAGTCATACGTATGGGTCACTGTCTGTCGAATCCATCGAGAAATGGTGGCCGAAGAGGCCGCCAAGCCCTTGCATGGTCCATCCACCACGACAAAGAGCGCATCCGACCTCTGAAAATAGGCCGCCAGGTACACCCGCAAAGCCCTAACCACATCCAAGGAATGCAAGTCGATCTCCTTAGGATGGGATGGGCGTGGGCACAGTGAAGGAAAGACAATGTCCTCGTTAATGTGAAAAGAAGATACCACCTTCGGCAAGAAGGAAGGTGACAGGCGCAAAACCGCCTTATCCTTGTGTAGGACCAGATATGGGGATCTACACGACAGAGCCGCCAACTCTGACACTCGTCTGGCAGAAGTGATGGCTACCAGAAAGACCACCTTCTGAGAAAGCAGTTGTAAGGAAATTTCCCTGATATTTTCAAAGGGAGGCTTCTGAAGCCCTGAAAAAACCAGATTGACGTCCCAAGGAGCCAAAGGCGTACGCACCTGGGGAGCGACATGTCGGACCCCCTGAATAAAGGTGCGAACCAACAAATGCATCGCCAAAGGACGCTGAAAATAGATGGCCAAGGCAGACACCTGGCCGTTGATAGTGCTCAACGCCAGTTTACGGTCCAGGCCCTGCTGCAGAAAAGCCAGCAGCCGAGACACCGAAAAGGAAGGGGGGTTCCACCCCACCCCTTCGCACCAGGCGATATACGCCTTCCAGGTGCGATGGTATATCTTCCTAGAAGTGCACTTACCTGCCTTGAGCATGGTGGGAATCACCGAATCGGAAATTCCCCGATCTCTCTGGACCTGGGATTCAATAGCCAGGCCGTCAAAGCCAGAGAGGTAAAGCAGGGTGCAAGATGGGGCCCTGGGACAGAAGGTCCTCGTGAAGTGGGAGACGCCAGGGAACATCCACCACCATCCGCACCACGTCAGCGTACCATGGATGCCGAGGCCAATCTGGAGCCACCAGAATGGTTGGAATCCCCTCCACCTCGATCCTGCGCAACAGATGCGCAATCAGCTTGAGAGGGGGAAATGCATAAATGAGCCGATACTGGCTCCATGGAGCTACAAGGGCTTCCGGATCCCTTGCTCTGCTCACGAAGGTCTGAACCCTTCGAATGAGCTGGGAGGCCAGCAGATCTACGTCTAGAGTGCCCCATTTTTGACAAAGTTGTCGGAACACATCCAGATGCAGGGACCACTCTCCCTGATCCAACCTCTGTCGACTGAGGTAATCCGCTTGCCAATTTTCTATGCCCGGAATGTACACGGCGGAGACAGCCAGCACATGAAACTCTGCCCAGCGCAGAATGTGAGCCGCCTTCAATGCTGCCGCCGAGCTTCTTGTTCCACCCTGATGGTTCACATATGCCACGGCAGTGGCATTGTCCGACTGGACTCTGACAGGGTGCCCTTGCAGCCTTCCCGACAAATGGGAGTGACAATGCCTGATGGCCCGAAGTTCCAGCACATTGACAGGAGCCGACTTTCCTCCCGAGACCACCGACCCTGGGTTGACAACAACCCCAGGACTCCCCCCCCAGCCACTTAGACTGGCATCTGTGGTCACTATGGACTAAGGACTAAGGATTTCCCTTCCCTTAGGGCTCGAGGTCCTTAACCACCAAATGGCCACACGGTCCAGTTTGACCAGGCGATCCAGGGACAGAGGATGTTGATCGCCCACCATGAAACGTAAAAAACGTTGGTGTGAGAGATGGGGACATGCAGATACGCATCCTTGATATGCAAGGACGCTAGCAAGTCCCCCTGGCGAAGGGCCGCTACTACTGAACGGATTAACTCCATCCTGAATTTCGGCGCCCGAACATAAACGTTGAGCGCCTTCAGATCCAGGACGGGCCTAACCCCATCCTTCTTTGGGACCACAAACAGGTTGGAGTAAAAACCATGGAAGCCTTCTGTGGCCGGCACCGGCACAACCACCCCCTTGAAGAGCAGATCCTGCATGGCCTGCATCAGGGCCAACCGTCGCCCTGGGGGAAGCCACAGATTGGAGGCAAAGAACCTGTCTGGAGGCATGGCATGGAATTCTATCTTGTACCCTGCGGAGACCACCCCGCACACCCAGGAATCTGAAATGAGAGAGGTCCACTGTTCCACGAACTCCAGCAGGCGACCCCCAACCTGAGCGACGGGCGGAGGCAACCCATCATGCGGAGGAGGGCTTCTCATCCGACTTCTCTTGCTTATGCTGCCATGGTCGCTTCTGACCTCCTGCAGCTGCCTTGGAGGGCTTAGCAACCTTGCCCGCTGAACGGGCAGCAAACGAGGGGCCCGGCCTGCGACGAGGTTCCTTACCCCTCTTAGGCTCGGGGAGAAAGGCACTCTTCCCACCTGTGAGATCCTTGATGATCTCATCCAGAGAAGCTCTGAAGAGGTGCCATCAAATTTCAATCTGTGTACTGCCGTCAGCACTGCTTGCCATAGGCCGAAGAAACTGGCCCTACCCTGGGCTGTTTAGACTCAGATTCAGACTCTGACACCCGCCTGTTGGTTCCCTCAGCCTACCACAGTTTTTTGGACGTTTTCAGTAAAAGGGGGCCTGAAAAACTACCACCTCACCGTCCATACGACTGTCCCATTGAGCTTTTGCCAGGGGCTGAGGTCCCTTTTGGAAGGATTTACCCTCTGTCTGAACCTGAACTGGCGGCCCTCAAGGCCTACTTAGACGACAATTTGGAGAAGGGGTTCATCCGGCCCTCCACATCCCTGGCTGGGGCTGGCATGTTCTTTGTGGAAAAGAAGGATCATTCTCTGCACCCCTGTATCGATTACAGGGAACTTAACCAGATTACGGTCAAAAACCGTTATCCCTTACCTCTGGTCCCGGAACTGTTTCAAAGGCTGGGGTCCGCCACCATCTTCACTAAGCTCGATCTACGTGGAGCCTATAACATTTTCCGGATCCGGGAGGGCGATGAGTGGAAGACCGCCTTCCGTACTCGCTTTGGGCAGTACGAGTACCTTGTCATGCCCTTTGGCCTATGCAATGCCCCCGCAACCTTCCAGCACTTCGTGAACAATGTGTTCCGGGATTATTTGGACTTATTCGTAATCATCTACCTGGATGACATACTGATATTCTCCTCCTCCCTCGAGGAACACCGAGGGCATGTGATCAAGGTCTTGAGCCGCTTTCGGCAGCATGGGCTCTACGCCAAGGCAGACAAATGTGCTTTTGAACAGTCCAGCATTCAGTTCCTTGGCCTGGTCATCTCCGTGACCGGCATTAATATGGACACGCAGAAGGTCTCTACCATTTTAGATTGGCCGGCACCCACAGACAGTAAGGGGTCCAACGTTTCATGGGCTTCGCCAATTTCTATAGGAAATTCATCAAGGGGTTCTCTGCCATCATCACTCCTATCACCCAGCTAATAAAGCAGAACACCCCTTTCCGTTGGTCTGCCGAGGCCCAAACGGCTTTTCAGACCCTGAAGGAGCTGTTCATCACAGCACCCATCCTGAAGCACCCAGACCCAGCCCTGCCATATGTCCTGGAATTGGACGCTTCAGAAACCGCTGTAGGGGCCGTTCTCTCCCAGAGACAAGGTTCCAAGGCCTTGCTCCATCCCATCGCATTTTTCTCCTGCAAACTCTCAGCACCTGAGAAAAATTACGACGTGGGGGATAGAGAACTACTAGCCATCAAATCGGCCCTTGAAGAATGGCGGTACTTACTCGAGGGGGCCACTCACCCCATTCTGATTTGCACGGATCACAAAAATCTGGAGTACTTGAGAACCGCCAAGAGACTGAAACCCCGCCAGGCCCGCTGGGCACTCCTTTTCTCCAGGTGGTATGGCAACCGAATCTTTGTTCCTGTAGAACAACGCCTAGCTGTGCTAGGACTGTGTCATGAACACAAACTAGCGGGTCACTATGGCATCCGTAAAACAGCCGAGCTGCTCTCGCGCTCCTTCTGGTGGCCGCTGGCCGAAGAGGATTGTAAGAGGTACATCCACACCTGTTCCACTTGTGCCCAGAACAAGTCCAACAAGGCCAAAGCTTTGGGCCTCCTAAACCCACTTCCTGTACCTGAACATCCCTGGGCCTGGATAGCCATGGACTTCATTGTGGAACTGCCTCCTTCCAAAGGATACACCACTATCTTCGTGGTCGTAGACCGCATGACCAAAATGGCTCACCCACTGGTGCAGAAACTGTGGAAATCTTCATCCGCGAAATTGTTTATCTCCACGGAGTACCCCTCAGCATTGTGTCAGACCGCGGGGTCCAGTTTACCTCCAGGTTCTGGAAGGCCCTGTGTGCATCACTGGAGATTGAGCTGGCCTTCTCCTTGGCCTATCACCCCCAAACCAACGGCCAAACAGAGAACGAATCAGACCCTGGAACAATACCTTCGCTGTTTTTCCTCGTTCTCTCAGTATGATTGGGCCTCCTTACTACCGCTGGCGGAGTTCGCGTTTAACAACACAGTCCACTCAGCCACCAAACAGTCCCCATTCTGGGCGAATTATGGGTTCCACCCAACGTTCCTGCCTGGCTCAACCTCGAAAAGCATGGTACCAGCAGTACAGGAGACTTTGAAATTCTTTGAGGGAAACAACCAGCTTCTGCAGGACACGCTCACAAGAACCTTGGAACTTAGCAAGTAAGCCTTCAACAAGAGAAGGCGGGGGAATCTGGAATTAGAACCGGGTAACCTCATCTGGTTGGCCACCTCATTGAGGTTGGCATGTCCCTCAAAGAAATTAGGACCTAGATTCATCGGTCCCGTCCGGGTGAAGAAAAAAAATCAATAGGGTGGCTTATGAACTGGTCCTTCCTCCATCTCTACACATCCACCCAGTTTTCCACATGTCCCTGCTAAAGCCGGCCCCTCAGACCCCTTCTCAGGGCAAAAGAAGGGTCCAACAGAACTGGTTCTGGTCAACGGAGAGGAGGAGTTCGAGGTTGAGGCCATCTTGAATTCTCGGAAGAGAGGTAACTCCACCCAGTATCTGGTGAAATGGAAGGGGTACGGCCCTTAAGAAAATTCTTGGGAACCCGAGGCAAACATTCATGCAGCGGAACAAATTCAAGCCTTCAAGAGGAACAGTCAGGAAGTTGGTACCCGGCGAGGCTGCCCCTTGGGGGGGGGGGGGCGATGTTAGGAACACTGTGCACTTAAAATTGCGGCCCATTTAAGCAGACAGCACCCTGCAGCCGGTGCTGTCCGTTCTACAACATTTGGCTTGTGTGACATCTTAGTGAGAAAAGTCCAAATGGAAAAGTCAGTGGTGAATTTTCTATATTGTTGGTGCTCCTATATAGAATCCAGGAATCAGATTAGAAAGAGTTCCCAGAATGAAGGAGCTTTAAAATATCCGTCACTGGAGTTCAGCTGCAAACGAGCCACCACCGGAGACATGCACACCTTGTGAGGTTTATGGAAGGGGTACCCTTACCGAGTATGGTGGACTCACTATCACTAGTGGGTCAAACGAGCTGGCAGATATAACCCTCTGCAGGGTATATTAGACGGGCTCTCTCCCTCTCCAGACCTCCGATTAATGGACAGCTAATTGGCTCTCTACATCAACCTTCCATCTCCGCAATATACACAAATGAAAAGAGGAAGGGATCCATAGTGTAAATCCGCAAAGTTTCATTTATTAAAAGCAAAAATGGGTACTCACATTAAAACAAATGGCTAAGCACACATCTAAAAAGCCGGCATACCACAGATACTCGTCCCCGTACTTCCCGGAGTGTGTAGGCGTGGTGACGTCAGTGCATGGCTCGGCCCTACATGTTTCGTCATAGGTGACGTCTTCCAGGGGCACGGGCGACGCACTGACGCACCACCTATTATACTCTCAGAGGGCCAAGCCTCGTTACCGAGGCCAGCCGCCATCTTGTAGGAGTCCGGAACATACCCGCCGCGGAGACATTCTATGGCATTCAGATTCGGACTGAGCCAGAACGGATTTTCAGTATTCATAATTCAGGAAACTAAAGTAATACATCTATCCATTGTCATTCCCCGGTAAATGGATACCATAAATTAATAGTCTATTCTTGTCTATTCTACCAGGGGTTCCTGAACCAGGGCCGTAAGAGTGGTTGCTTCTTGCACAAGACAGACTCCACCACCAGGTGGGTGACAAAACCCTTTAAGCAGGTGCAAAAGCACTTAACAGACTCAGAGACACACAAAAATAGGATAGTATGGTAGCCGTACAGTTCCAAAGGCCTTCGAGCTAAATGGCAATAACTACCTGAAGAGAGCTAGCTCCTTTGGCAACTGAACTTTTAACTTTGACTTCAACACAGATCTGTACACCAAGCCTGGTATCCCGATGTGTAGACCTGGTCTCCATCTCACAGCCTCCTGCTGCAGCTTCTTCAATTTGAACTCCCTGTCTCTTAAACTCTTTGACTTCCCACTGCCACTAGGTCCCTTGGGCTTGACCTGCTGGGTCCCTTATTCGGCTCTTCAGCTAACCTGCTGAACTCTCTTGCAAGCATCACCCACGCTATCCTGCTGGTTTCCTAGTTTGACTCTGCTGAGATTTGCCCAACTTCTTCATCGTCCCCCGGTTAGTGAAAAAGGCTGCTCTGGTAGTCACTCTCAGACTCTGAACTCTGGCCGCTGATAACAGGAGCATTGTTCCTTGAGGGCGACAGTTTCACCTTCACCTCTGGCCCTGGTTCACACTTTTCCTGTGGCGACAGGAGTGGTTGTCCCTTGTTGGCAACTGTGTCCCTTCACCTCCGACAAAGAGGCGTTCTCCGGCCGGCAGAATCCATGCAACTTGGTTAGGCTTCAGGCATGAAGCACCAATCCTATGCGGCTCCTTTCCAGCCTGGATAGGCCTCAGACTGCCTAGCAACCAGGAATTTCTGGATAGGCTTCAGGATTCTGGCCTAGCAGGGGGGAGCTTTCAACACACGTCCACCCAGACAGCCGTCCAGGTGGCACCGATCCACTGATCACACAGCAGAACTAGATTTAACAGCTTCCCTGTTCAAGACCAGGTTTCTACAAAAGCTTTAGAGAAAGCATTCCCCTAGACTGCTCATTGAGCCCAAGGAGAGATTATGTGCCTGGCTGTAGGGCAATTACTGGGAAAAGAACCCTGGACATCTACTCAGTGACTACACTTAAAGGGGCCAAGCTGGTCACAGCAACCATACTGACAATGGGTCTCATCTGTCATAGGGAAAGCATGGGAAGTGCTGCTGATAGAGAGAGATAAATGAAGGGATTGTAGGGATTGGCAGATCTGTTAAAGTAAATGTAAACCATTATGGAATGTTCCTATAGGTAGGTAGCAGAATGTTGTATATCTTGGATATTTCACCCAATGTGAAATCACCTGCAAAGGCAACTTAAAAATAAAGCTGGTGCTTAACAAAGAAAAACTCAGGCCGGCTTCTGGTGCTTCCAGGAGGTGGATTCCTGGGTAGTAGTGGAACATTCCTGGACAATAAACATCTCCTCCTATCGTTTCCTGGGAGATCATGTGACCGGGGGGACGGGAGTGTTGTCATCCCCATAACACAAAGGGAAGCAAGGACCCCTATATCAGTATCACCAGCATGAAATAAAACCAACATCACCAGTGGCTGCCCAGGGAACTCCATCATCGCCAGCTGCTCCTGTGGGGGTACACTCCCCATAGAACGCCATCATCGCCAGTGGCTCCTGTGGGGGTACACTCCCCATAGAACGCCATCATCGCCAGTGGCTCCTGTGGGGGTACACTCCCCATTGAACTCCATCATCACCAGTTGCTCATGTGGGGGTACACTCCCCATAGAACTCCATCATCACCAGTGGCTCCTGTGGGGGTACACTCCCCATTGAACTCCATCATCACCAGTGGCTCCTGTGGGGGTACACTCCCCATAGAACTCCATCATCACCAGTGGTTCCTGTGGGGGTACACTCCCCATAGAACTCCAGAATCACCAGTGGCTCCTGTGGGGGTACACTCCTCATAGAACTCCATGATCACCAGTGGCTCCTGTGGGGGTACACTCCCCATAGAACTCCATGATCACCAGTGGCTCCTGTGAGGGTACACTCCCCATAGAACTCCATCATCACCAGTGGCTCCTGTGAGGGTACACTCCCCATAGAACTCCATGATCACCAGTGGCTCCTGTGGGGGTACACTCCCCATAGAACTCCAGAATCACCAGTGGCTCCTGTGGGGGTACACTCCCCATAGAACTCCATCCTCACCAGTGGCTCCTGTGGGGGTACACTCCCCATAGAACTCCAGACTCACCAGTGGCTCCTGTGGGGGTACACTCCCCATAGAACTCCAGAATCACCAGTGGCTCCTGTGGGTGTACACTCCCCATAGAACTCCAGACTCACCAGTGGCTCCTGTGGGGGTACACTCCCCATAGAACTCCAGAATCACCAGTGGTTCCTGTGGGGGGACACTCCCCATAGAACTCCAGAATCACCAGTGGTTCCTGTGGGGGTACACTCCCCATAGAACTCCAGAATCACCAGTGGCTCCTCTGGGGGTACACTCCCCATAGAACTCCAGACTCACCAGTGGCTCCTGTGGGGGTACACTCCCCATAGAACTCCATCATCACTAGTGGCTCCTGTGGGGGTACACTCCCCATAGAACTCCATCACTAGTGGCTCCTGTGGGGGTACACTCCCCATAGAACTCCATCACTAGTGGCTCCTGTGGGGGTACACTCCCCATAGAACTCCAGAGCTGCCACTTCTGTCCTGGAATTTGGCAGTGGAGAGCGGAAAAAGCCACACGCGGTGAGCTGCTTGCCTCCAATCAGAATTTCCTGGAGGTTTCTGGGCCCCTGGCTGCTTTTTTTCCCATGGAACTTCAATGTTTCAGCAGCTCAAGTTCCCTCCTCAGTCCTCTGACACCCAATACTACAGGTGATCAGACAAATAGCCCTAACCCTGAGGAGTTTTCACTTCATTCTGACCTCACTTGCTGCATGCTTGTCAGTGACTCGAGAGCCTGCAATGCAGATTTAATGAATTGCATCATCACTTCTGCTCCATGGAAGCTGGGAGTGGAGGAGCTGCACCATGGTGCTGACATAAGAATTCCATTGCACCACATAGGTTGTGCTTTCTGGGTGGAAGATTCATCGCTGCCACATAGGAGGCCAATTATAAGATGAGAGATAAGTCAGCAAACCCAACATAGACTGTGGTGAGGAACATCCCACAATCTCAACCCAACTACACCATGGAAATCACAAGATAATAAAACAACACCTTTGGGGATAATTCTACACATGGAATGACCACCCCCAGCTCTGCCTTGTCCGCCCCCCCACCACCATTATCAGATCCGGCATTCCTTTCTCCAATCGCCCAACCACACCATGGTCAGCTTCAGCTCTAACTCTCCTACTGCCACCCCCCCAAAACCATGCTATGACCACCCCCAGCTCTGCCTTGTCCCCCCCCCAGTATCGTACCAAAACCCCCCCACCGTCATCCTC
>BLSH010470009.1:39336-50349 GCA_018402905.1 Glandirana rugosa
ACGATGAGGTCGGAAGGGTCAACCCAGTCTTCGGTCCATCCTCCTCCCCTTCATAAACCTCCGTTTAAAGTAACGTGGGGGGTCAAGCTTTTACACAAAGGACCTGGTACTAGTGTAGTCGGGGACTTCTAGACTTAAGAAAGTTTCGGTTGGTAGAGAAAACATAGCTCAAGTCTGGAATATGTAACATCCTGTAATATGTAATACGGTACTACTGTAAAATCGTAGTCTTCGTTATTAATCGTGTATTTTATTTATTTTGTCTCCTTTTTACTATATATGTCATATATATATTTTGGTTTTTTTTGATAAGTCTACCAACACCTTTGTATATCTGGAACAGTCGTTTTTATTTCATGTTTGAAACGCTCACCGACTTGGATCAAGGAGGATTACTCTGGATTCAGATTAGGGAACCCAGGAGCTCTGGCAAAGGACATCCGTCGCTCGTCGCGTCAGGCCACGCCCCCACATGTACTTTATTTTTGCTGACAAGGTCTATATGTTTCCACAACCATCTGAATAGTTTTTTTTGGTTTTATATATATACTGTATATATCATTTTTCCTCTGTTTTATTTATTTTATGTGCTAATTATTGCTTCTGATGCTAAAATGTCATCATGGCATAATGTATAATGTCCTACAATGTATAAGGTCTGAACTCGATACAAAAGAGATGGTTGGCTTTGAAAGAATTCAGATCTTCAGGGGCTGATGTGATCATGGTCCAGGAAACACATTTTCGAACTGGGGGGTGCAATGAAATTTGCCTCCAAATACTTCCCCTCCTCCTACCTGGCTTCTGACCCAACTGGGAAGGCTGGAGTAGCAAATCCTATTTAAAAATCCTGCCCTATTAGGGTCAAAAATACACTCATTGACCCACATGGAAGGTTCATCATCCTTGATTGTGATTACATGTCCTCTTCATTTACTCTGGTATGTATATGTTCCTAATTTGGGACAAATTGATTTCCTTAATGGGGTTTTTGAGTCCACCCAATGCTACTTTCAACATCTCCAGTGCGGCAATTGGTCTTTTAACGATTGATACCTGGGTTTAATATGTGCTGTCTAGTTCTGTTAGCTATTCCCCCCAGACACCCCTATTGGGATCATACTGTGTCCGGCGGGGAGTTAAGTCGAGTTGTTTTTTCCTAAGGTGTATTGTGGTTCAGGTTATATGAACACTAGGGTGGCCTTGCCGCATCTGGGAACTTTGAGAACTTATATTTGAGAACTTGTTCTTCCAACAGTGAACAATCTTTGAGTGTTGGCTTCCGGATAGGGGTGTTGAGTTGTGCTGTAGAAGGATAGAGAAGATAAGAGGGAGAGAAGGAGAGGAAGGGCAGAGAGCAAGAGAGAGGAGAGGATAGGATAGACAGAGGGAGTATGTGTGTGTGTAGTAGCTGTGTGCATCAATGCTTGGAATCCTGAGGGAGATGTTGTTTCCTCCCTTTGTACCAATGAACCCATGGCATCCATAGTTGGTTTAGTTTGTTGTAACTGTTACGGTCTCTTGAGAGTATTAGTTCATATGTATAGTGTTCATTAACTTGTGCCAGTATTTGTATTATTTGTGGTTCTGATAAACTTTTCCAGTTTTTTTGTAATAGTGTGTCTAGTTGCGAGGAGAATATGTGTGATTGTTTTGTGTAATTCGTGGGGAATGTTTCCTATATTGAGGTTGAACAGACCAAGCGCTGGGGATGGGTCAGTGGGAGTGCCTATAATTTCAGAAATGATTTTGAATACATTCCTCCACATTTTAGTTATTTTGGGGCATTCCCACATTATGTGGAATAATGTGCCCGTTCCTCCGCATAGTCTCCAACAGGTTGGAGATGTGGATTCGTCAAAGGAAGCCAGTTTCTGAGGTGTGAGGTATCTGTGCTGAATTAGTTTTTGCGTTAATTCTCGTAGGGCTGTGCATGTTGTGGCTCTGTATATAGAGCGAATGGTGTATTCCCATTGTTCTGTTGTGTAGTGTTGTTTTAAATCATTTTCCCATTGTGTGATCGTTTTGTTGTGAATAAAACATGACTTTTCTTGCAGAAGTTTGTAGAATAGGGAGATGCCTTTTGTTGCTTTATTTTGGGGGGAGTAATATTGCAGTACCATGGTTGGGAGGGGTTTCAGTAGCTGGGGGTTTTTGGAGATGCAGTGTTGTAGTTGAAGGTATTGAAATGTATTTGTCTCAGTGAGGTGGAGCACTGCTTGGAGATGTAGGTATGGTTTTAGCTTGTCATTTTCAAGTAATTGGTTAAGTGTGTTTGTAGAGTTAGATGTCCAAGGAGATGAGGGGAAGTTTGGGATTAAGGTGTGTATAATGGTAACTGGGAGCGTAGGTGGGTTGGTTTTTGTATTGAGCCAAGTCAGATTTCTAAACTTCCTCCATGTTTTTGCCGTCGCTATTACTGGTGGTGGTAAGTGTTTAGGGAGGGGAGTATGTGGACGTAGGCTAAGTATCCACATTTTTAGGTTCCTGTTAGGGATGCTCTGAGCTTCTATGTGGTACCACAGGGGGGTGTTTTCCTCTTGAAACCATGCTTTCAGTTGGGTCAATATAGTGGCCTGATAGTAATCGAGGATATTGACTAAGCCTGATCCTCCTGCTGCATAGTGTTTATATAGCCAGTTCCTATTTACCTGTGGTTTCTTGTTGTTCCATACATAGTTACCTAGGAGTGTTTGAAGGCTGTTTAAATAGGTCTGTGGGACTGGTATTGGTAGGGATCGGAATAAGTATAATAATTGAGGTAGTACTAGCATTTTGTAGGCTGCTAATCTCCCCGCCCAGGAGAATTCATGTTTAGAGAGATCAATAAGAGAGTCTGCGTATTTTGTTTTAAAGGGTATAAAGTTCGCTTTGTACAGGTTGTTGGGGCGGTCTGTCAGTGATATTCCGAGGTATGTTATTTGTGAGTCTGCCCATAGGTAGGGGAATTGTTGCATTAGAATGTTTTTGGAGACACTATCCACGCCTAGGTTTAGTATGTGGGACTTGGTTGCATTTGCCTTGTAGTAGGATATGGAACTAAAGGTAGTGAGGGTGTCCTGAATCGTTTTTAAAGACATGTGTGGGTTTGTAATTATAAGAATGACATCGTCAGCAAAGAGACTAATTTTGTGCTCCCTGTCGCCAATTTTAACTCCTTGTATTGTTGTTGCCTTTCTTACATATTCTGCTAGTGGTTCTATAGCCATATTAAAAATAATTGGCGACAGGGGGCAGCCTTGTCTTGTGCCATTCGTAATATTGAAGGTTTTGGAAATCATGCCTGCTCCCTTGCAGACAGAATTTGGTTTGCTAGGCCAAACTCGCTGAGAACTGCGTTTAAGTAGCCCCAATGGACTCTGTCGAACGCCTTCTCTCCATCCAAGGAAAGGAGCAGAGAAGGCATTCCTGTGGTTCGTACCCAGTGTGTTATATTGATTAATCGTCTCGTCGCGTCTGAAGATTGCCGACCTTTAGTAAATCCAGTCTGATCTTGATGGATCCATGGGTATAAATTCCATTAGTCTTGTTGCGAGGATTTTAGCATAAAGTTTAACGTCAACGTTCAACAGCGAGATCGGCCTAAAATTTTGGGGTGTAGTGGGAGGTTTGCCCGGTTTAGGTATAGTTACTACCATAGCAGTCAACATTTCTTTGGGGAAGGAGGAGGAGGACGCAGCTTCTTCAAAGAGATCCCTGAGGTAAGGAGCGAGAATTTGCTGGTGTTGGCTATAGTATTCTCTTGGGAGACCATCAGGCCCTGATGACTTACCGGGTGGGGTAATTTGTATCGCTTGTATTACTTCCTGTTTTGTGAAGGGAAGGTTCAGGGATTCTAATTGGGAGGGTGTGAGTTTTGGAAGTTTAATTTGTGGTAAGAATGTTTGAATGTCCTGTGGAGTAGGTTGGGTGGTCGTAGGATCATCTTTAAAATTGTATAGTTGTTCATAATAGTGGCTGAAAGCGTCAGCCATATCCTTAGGGTTGATTATCTTATCTTTGGAGGTGGGGTAGTGTAGAAACGGGATTTTAGATTTATTGCGCATTCCTCGAATGCGCTGTGCCATTAATTTTCCTGCTTTATTGCCAACAGAGTATTGGGTGGCTCTTATTTTGCGGAAGTTATGCTCAAATTTATCCAATAAAAGGGTTCTAAATTCTTGTCTCAGATCTTTTAGCTTTTGTTGTATGGTAGTGGACAGGGAAGATTTGTTTTGGTCATCTAGGGCTTTAATTTGGGTCGAAATCTCGTCTATCTGCTGCGTCCTCCTTTTCCTTGCAATTGAACTATACTTTATCAGTATCCCCCTCATGAATGCCTTGTGGGCCATCCATAAGGTGGACATCTTTTCAACAGATCCAAAATTATTTTTAAGATAGTGTTCCAGTTCTTCATGTATTTTGTCTGCATAGATTGGTATTTTAAATAGATAGGTGTTAGCTTTCCATACAGTGGGTGGCGTGTTCTGGGAAGCTGCGTCTATTGTGATAGATATCGGTGCATGGTCAGACCATGTTATTAAGTCAATATGGGAGTTTGAGATCTTCTGTAGCGTCCATTTATCTACTAGAAAAAGGTCGATTCTTGAGTAAGAATTATGCGCTAGGGAGTGGAATGTAAAATCTTTTTCTGTTGGGTGGTGACATCGCCATACATCGAACAAATCGTTGGCTTGTAGGAAGTGGGATAGTTGTGAAGATTTCCTAGGTACCTGTTTGGTGGTGTCCCAATGGGGGTCTGGGGCAAGGTTAAAGTCCCCACATAGAAGTAATGCTCCTTGTTGCACTTTGCTCACTTTTCTTTCCAGCTTATTGAGAAACGATATTTGCCTCGAATTAGGTGCATACACACACACTAGCGTTATTCTATGGGAATTCAGGTCTCCTATTAGGATTAGATATCTTCCCTCTGTGTCTGCAATCATTTGAAGCATGTTGAAGTCTGTGGAGTCTTTAATAGCGATCGCGACTCCTCTTTTTTTCTCGGAGCTGCTTGCTAGATAGATTTGTGGGAATTTAGCATGTTGAAATCTTGGTGTTGCATCTCGCTTAAAGTGTGTCTCCTGTATACATATAATTCCTCCGCTAAGTTTTAGGGCTGTTTGCCAAATAGTTGCTCTTTTAACTGGATGGTTAAGGCCTTTGGCATTTATAGAAATGATTTTTGTGTCCATAGTATCGATTGTATGCAGTGATTGTGGAAGTACTCACATTTTGTAGACCAGTGCTTGAGGAGCCATGGGTTACGTGGTTGGTTGCAGGATGTGGGTTCCGGATTCATCGGTGTTGTAGTAGACCTCAGGAGTGGGTTGATGTGAAGGAAGTAAGAGAGAGAGTCTGGATGGGAAATAAAAAAGAAACTCATAAACAAGAAACAGAAAAGCTTGCGGCGGGGAGTTTGTTTCCCAAGCTGCAATCCTGTCATCAGGGGGAACAAGTCTATATTGGTTTTGGGCCGTATAGTGGAAGATGATCCAGGGAGAGAAAGGCTTTGTTTGTTGTGGCTAGCGTATTGCCCTTCTAGAATTTGGGTTTAGGTTGTTTTTGCGTCTTGTGCCACGGAGGTGGTCCTGTATAATGGGGTTTTCTGATGTGCTGTGAGGTTTCCGGTTCAGGGATTATTTCCCATTCTTTTAGTAGGTCTAAGCCTGCCGTTAGCGAGGTGACATTGTACGTTTTGCCGTTTCTGTCTATGATAATTTTGGTCGGATGGCCCCATTTGTATCCTATCTGATGGTTTCGTAATGCCTTTGTAATTGTATTGAGTTGACGCTGGAGTTCCATAGTATATTTTGATAAGTCTGCGTATATCTGGATGCCGTCGTACGTTTCTGGCAGCTTCCCTAAGGCTCTGTCTTTTTTCAAAATCTGATCTTTAGTCGTGAAGAAATGCACTTTCATGAGTACGTCTCTGGGGGTTGTTTCTGGTAAAAAAGATGGTTTGGGCAGACGGTGTATGCGGTCAATTGTCAGTTCTATGGGTTGTAGGTCTGGGAGGAGGGCCCTGAACAGTTCTCTGGCGAATTTGTTTAAGTCTTGGGGTTGCACTGCTTCAGGGATTCCCCTTAACTTTAGATTTTCCTGTCTGGCTCGGTCTTCTAAATCCGCTATCTTCACGCGGAGCCACTGATGCTCCTCTATTGTATCCTCATTGGCATCAATGAGCTCATTGACTGTGTGGGTAATGTCGCTGACCGCATTTTCAACAGAGTGAATTCTGTCTCCTAGAGACGCGATTTCTGTAGTTATATTAAGGGTCAGGTTAGTGAAGTCTGCATGGATCGATTGTTGAAGGGAGACCAGCATATCCTTCAATAGGGTGTCCATGACAGGCTGATTGTTGGTTGGGAAGGCCGCAATGGAGGCATTCAGTGTCATATTGTGGGTGGGGGGTACTTCCCCCTTACTCACCGGTCCGCCATCACGATCGTTCATAGGCATCTTTGTCTTGGCCGGACTATTGCATGAAGGGCTGGATGGCGGTGAAGAGTGTTGCGGGGATGTGTTCGAGCCATGTGGGTGTGGATGGTCGTCCGGGAGATCCGTGTAGTGATCTCGGGCCTTGTCAGCTTGTGGCACGGCTCGGCCGCCGGCGCCATCTTGCTTCCTCCCTCATGCAGAGGGAGCGAAGAATTCAGTCAGTCTGTGCAGTCTTCTGTCATCTTTCCTCTTTCGCGACATACCTCCGGTGTTTAGGGAGATGTCGCTTTGCTGTGGCGGGGGTTTGGTGGTGTCTCATTTGGGCTTCAGTTGCTTCGTTCTCCCTGTTGTGCCGGAGCTCTCTCAAGCAGCTTCCATTCACGGCACGCGCAAACCACGCCCCCCATTGGGGAGATTTTAACTTGGTTATGTCCCCCACTAGACACAGACAGACCTTATATCGAGACACCCCCTCACGAAAGGTCTCCTCCCTAGCTACTGCTTTCCGCAAATGTATCAGAACTCATTACCTGTTTGATTTTTGGAGGATTAAGCATCCCTCTACTACTTTTACTCCATGGCCCATAAGATGTACTCCAGGTTGGACCACTTAGGATACCTCTACGCTGTGGGAGGCACACAAGGCCTACTTCCACAGTGTTTGTTTCACAGAAGGCTCACGCCTGAGGAAATATAAGACTAGACTTACGCAATCCTTACTGGTCGATCTACGAGAGGCAGAGCGTCGGCTTTTGGGCAAACCCACAGTTCCTAGCCCATGCAAAATCACAATTGAGCTTTAGCTCTAAGTAAGACTGTCCCTTATGTGAGCCAAACAAAAATGTTATGAATTTTCTAATAAGCTCCATATGATGCTGGTTGATAAACTTTGCCCCCTCCCTTCCACTCTTTTCCTGATTTTCTTATACAGGAGGAATGGGACTACCATGACCAAGACCTTCAGAACTTTCTATCGTAAACTCTATAACTGTCTTGCCCCTGAGAATCATTTTAATTTTGCACAGGAAAACTTTGATACGTTTTTTAAGGATCTCTCACTACAAAAGCTGTCCTCCCCTGAACTAGTTAAACTTAATGCAGCTGTATCTATTGAGGAGCTTTAAAAGACTATTAAGGATCTCCCACTCCATAAGTCCCCTGGACCTGATGATCTGCCTTATTTCTATTATAAGACTTTTTTAGACATCCTGGCCCCACATATGTTGAATTTATATGGCACGATATTTCAGGGAAAATCCCCACATCCACAGTTTATGCATTTCTGTCATTCCTAAACCTGGTAAAGATCCCTCCCTCCCAAACAATTACAGATCCATAGCCTTACTGAACTCAGATTACAAAATATGTACAAAAATCCTAGTGTCCAGATTGTCAGTTTATTCCCAAATTAATCAATAGAGATTAAGTGGGTTTTGTGCCGTCCAGACATGCAGGGATTAACAGACGCCGTACCATACTGATCAACCACCTCAATAAATTTCCCAGACCAGCTATTATATTAAGTTTAGTTGCCCAAAATGTCTTTACAAGGTTAAGCTGGCTGTATATATTTTCCACCTTAACGCAATTTGGTTTTAGGGGCCTTTTTTTTAAAGCATTAGAAGCATTATACTCACAGATCACTGCTCAGGTCCAGATGTTCTCTTTCCTGTCGCCCTCCTTCTCCATGACTAATGGCACTTGGCAGGGGTGTCTTCTCTCTCCATTGCTTTTTATTTTATGCCTGAAAACCCTAGCTGAGGCCATTCATATACATTCTGATATTTCTGGGGTGGTGATACGACAGTGGGAGTATAAATTGTCTCTTTTTGCGGACGACATCCTGTTAACTCTTACCAACCCCCTCATATCTCTTCCATCTATGCATTGCCTTTAATCTTCTTTTAGTGCCATATCGGGGTATAAGGTTAACACAGCAAAGATGGAGGCCCTACCATTACATATACCTCAACCCTCCTGGCGCAACTTGAACGGACATATCTATACCACTGGTGTCCCAGCTCTCTCATGTATCTAGGTATACATTTGACTTCTTCTTACTCCACTTTATATTCACCTAAATATTGTCCCCTGATCCAATACATTACTAGATCCCTCCAGCAATGGGTAAATTATCCCCTATCTCTCCTGGGTAGAGTAAACATTTAAAAAATGTCCATATTGCATAAGTTACTCTATTTCTTTGAGACTTTACCACTCACAATACCAATGTCCCAACTTAAGGCCCTACAGAGAAGTTTTCTTAAATGTATTATATTTATATATAATGGAAAGGCCCATCATATTGCGAGTTCGGTGGTCTTTTCCTTAAGGACAGGGGGGGAGGGGAGGGAATGGGAGTGCCTGACATTACTAAAGTGTTACGAAACCCACAACAGTAAAATCAGTCTGTATATGCAACATGCTTGTTATACTCACTGTGGAACATAAGGATTTAATACTCTGCATTGTGTAAAAAGGCTGTTTTATCCTGTATGCCATAAATCCTTCCCTCCTGCACTGTCATTCTGGGCAAGTCTATATAATACACAGCAGGGTGGTAAAGCTGCACAATCTCAGTTTGGTCTCTTATGCTGGATAGAACATTCCAGTTTTCAGTTGAACTGTTCAGGTCACATGTTATTGACATCACAAATGTGGGCATGTATACAGGCTGTAGTGGGAAACCCCTCCTACTTGAGCACACAGCTGTGGACAAACTGTGCAGGTTATCAGGAGACCATGGTATACAGACCATCCCAAAAGGTATATAGTGGCAGTATTTTAATGTAAAAAGAAGATTTATAAGCTGTGGGCATTGTGGGGGTGGGGGGGCAGCTCACCTACAGGCTGTTGTCTCCTTGTCCAGTCTGGTGGCTCCCAACCAATGGTCCGAGATTGAGAAAGGGGTCCTTTATCTGGTTCACCCAGGTTTCCTATTGTGGTCCCAGTCCTTAAATAATGACTCTATATTGAAGCGTACTGTATGTGTATTTCCCCGATACTCTTTACCCTAACTATTTTGCGTGCTTCCCGGGGTTCTCTCTCTCTTCACCATGTCCTCCCCTTGCTACTGTACTATTTAACCTGACAATACCAGACAGTCTGTCTCTTGGCCGCATAATGTCCTGTATACAGGTCTCTCTATTTCAACTCTGAAATCTGGTACACCCGGTCACCCGTAGGCTATACTTTTGACAAACTTCAGGGAAAGATTTGACATTCTTACTGATGTGTTTTACTTTTAATTAGACATTCTTTCGATTCTGTGTCCACATTCCTAACCCTGGATAAACCTACCTCTTTTGAATATCTGTATGTCCAAGGCCCATATCAATTACATTTAGTGTCCTCTATATACTGCATTCTGCTATGCATTAAATTGCTGCCTGAGTGCACACTGGAAGATAAAGTGCAGTTTGTTTTCATTATTCCAGACAAGAGAAATGTTCTTTGCAT
Source organism: Glandirana rugosa (assembly GCA_018402905.1). NCBI lineage: Eukaryota > Metazoa > Chordata > Amphibia > Anura > Ranidae > Glandirana > Glandirana rugosa. The sequence continues at coordinate 49,216 of BLSH010470009.1, forward strand.
GTGCATTTCTATACCGCTAATTGCACATTTAAAATGCACAATGTGCTATTCAAAGTTCAGCAATATAGGCAATGTGGTGCAGTGCAATAGATTATGGCTTTTTCTTGGAGCGGAGGAGATGCAGCCTGATCCCAGGGTGTTGTACAATGTGTAAATTGCATAGATAAAAGAGTGTAATCCACTGCTACATATATCCACTATAGAAAAGCCCTGGGGCCATCATAAATTTTTCTTTTTAGAGCTTTGAGTTTGAAAAGAAATATTTTTACAGACATCATAAAAGGTTTTTTTTTTACATAATTATGTGTTTGAATGTCAGAATTCTCAATTTTTTTATTTTTTTTTACAGAATTCTGAGATTAAAAGTCAGAATTCTGAGTTTGAAAGTCAGAATTCTGAGATTAAAAGTCAGAATTCTGAGTTTTTGAATGATCAGTTTGAAAAAATGTTTTTTCTAGAATTCTGAGTTTGAAACACAGAATTCTGAGATTAAAAGTCAGAATTCTGACATTAAAAGTCAGAATTCTGAGTTTTTGAATGATGAGTTTATAAAAAAAAATTTTTTCTAGAATTCTGACATTAAAAGTCAGAATTCTGAGTTTGAAAGTCAGAATTCTGAGTTTTTGAATGATGAGTTTATAAAAATATTTTTTTTCTAGAATTCTGAGATTAAAAGTCAGAATTCTGAGTTTGAAAGTCAGAATTCTGAGATTAAAAGTCAGAATTCTGAGTTTTTGAATGATCAGTTTGAAAAAAAATTTTTTTCTAGAATTCTGAGTTTGAAACACAGAATTCTGAGATTAAAAGTCAGAATTCTGAGATTAAAAGTCAGAATTCTGAGTTTTTGAATGATGAGTTGGAATTTTATTTCTAGAATACTTATTTTGAAAAAAAAATGTTTTAGGACAAATGAGCAATAAAGTTCTCCTTCTATATCTTCTGCTGCAACATACAGAGACAGCCATGCTGAAAACGTGTGTCTGTGGGGGAGGGAGGGTCACAGCTCGGTGGGGTTATCATTCAATTTCACAGATAGAAGAACACAATGGGCAGCACAGCTCTGCACCCCAACTTGTAGGAAAGATTACACTGTTGTCCTTACATGAGGGAATTGTGAATGGCTAGAAGGCAGCA
>BLSH010470009.1:62565-76388 GCA_018402905.1 Glandirana rugosa
CTCAAACTTTCAGTCTTAAGACTCTAATTTTCAGTCTTAAGACTCAAAAACTTACTACTCAAATATTTTTTAAAAAAAAGATCTTAAGACTCAAAAAAAAATTTTTTATAAACTCATCATTCAAAAACTCAGAATTCTGACTTTTAATCTCAGAATTCTGACTTTCAAACTCAGAATTCTGACTTTTAATCTCAGAATTCTAGAAATTTTTTTTTTTTTTTTATAATATTCTTTATTCAATATTTCCAAAAGTCACAAACATGAAGTGATAATGCAGTAGATAAACATTGCGTACAGAGAAAGTAAACAAAAAGAAAAGGAATATATAGCCATACCTGGATAAGCTTGGGGGATCAACCAACCCATCCGAGAGGAGGGCTCAGCCAAGGCCGTGCCCTTCTCCTGTTCTTAAGGATCTCCCGGTACACTCCAGGACACTCCCAGGACACCTCCATAGGGAACACACCTGTGACCCAGGGGTACCCCGGAGCGAACACCGCAGGGATCCCAGATTATCTATTGGGTAAGAAGTAACAGGATGGGGGTTAGGCTAAAGGGGTAAAGGGGGTAGAGAGAGGGGTATAATAACATATGATTAGCGCATCAATGGATAAATCAGATTAGGCTAAACAGAAGTGTTAGGTCTTTGGTACATATCTTATAGTGGTCTGTGTCTTCTTCTTCGGCCTTGGTCTATTGTTCGGGGTTTGTAGTGGTGACTGGGCTTCTTAGTAGCCCAGTCACCTTGTAATGGATAGGGGAGTGTTGGATTATGTTATTTTTAAATGAGTTTGTGCGCTCTTGGGTCTGAGAGCCAAGGCTGCCATTGCTCGTAGAATTTCTCAAGGGTGAAGTGTGCTTTAGAGTAGAGGAACTCCATCATCAATTGGTCATTTAATATTACAATGGTATGTTGTAGAGTAGGGGGGGAGACCTCTTTCCATCTTCTGGTTATAGATAGGCGAGCTGCGGCAAGTATGTGCGTAATTATGGGGTGTGATTTAGAGTGCCACACATTAAGACCAAGGCAGAAGAGGGCCATCTGTGGTGTCATCTTAAAATGTTGCTTCGTCGTATCTTTAATCAACTCGGCTATATCCTTCCAGAATTGGGTAATTTGTGGACAGTCCCATAGTATATGTTGTGAGTGTCCTTCTTGGTTGCAATTCCTCCAGCAGAGTTTAGTGTGGGTTGGATATATTTGAGCAAGTCGAACAGGGGTGTAGTGCCAGCAATGTAGGATTTTCAAGATTGTTTCCCAATGTGAAATGTTTCTGGAGAATTTGAGAGGGGCTTTTATAGCTGATTGCCAGCCTGGTAATGGGAATGAACACTTCAGAGTGTCCTCCCAATGTGATGGTTTTTCTTCTCTTTTATGGTTTATCAGAGTATTGTAGAATGATGATATGGTTCGTTTTCTGTTGCTAGTAGAATTAAGAAGTGCTACTATTTCCGCTGTGAGGGTATCATTTGAGAAATTTACAGAGGTAAAGAAGTGCTTGATTCTGAGGTAGACATAAAAGTCTTTGTTGGGGATGTTGTAGCGATCTTTGAGTTGGTTGAAGGGTATGAGTTGATGTTGCTGAAAGAGGTGACCAACTGTTTGAATGCCTAACATTGCCCATCTCTGTATTGGTAGGTCTGGAGTGAGTAGATCCAGAGCAGCGAATGGAAGGTGATGCAAGACCCGTGTATGCAGGTTTGAAGTGATCTGCAGTATTGCTTTCCATACTGATATTGTGGCATTCACAGTAGGTAGGAAAGGTCGGGGAGGATGGTATCCCAACCAAATTGCCGAGAGAAATTTGTGTGGGCAGTCCGAAAGGTCTTCTTTCTCAATATCCATCCATCTTTGATTGTTAGATGATTTCCAGAGAGTCTTCGTTTGGGCTAATATTGTTGCTCTGTAGTAGACTTTCAAATCTGGGACCCCTGGGCCGAAGTGGGATTTAGGGGCTTTAAGCAAGGTTTTTTTGATCCTGGGTTTATGTGATGCCCAAATAAATTTGTTGAGTGTAGCTTGGAGTTTCGTGAGGTCTGATTGTAGTATCATGATAGGTAAGGTCCGAAAGAGATATAGTATGTGGGGTAGCAAAAACATTTTGGATAGGGCTATTCTCCCTGCCCAGGAGGCTGATGTGTTGAGAAGAGACCTTGATGTATTCTGTAAAGTCTGCTGTAATTAAGAGATATTAATGCGCAGGATCATGTCTATTGGAGAGGTCAATTTAATACCTAAGTAAGGTAGAGAGGAATCTGGCGCCCAGGAGAATGGGGAAGTGGCTGTTATAGAGGTCTTAAGCTGTGGCGGGAGGGCAATTCCTAACATGGAGGATTTAGAGTGATTAATTTTGTACATGGATATTCTGCCGAATTCACTTAGTAGGTCACATAGTGGGGGTAGGGAGGTGGTTGGCTCAGTTATACAGATGATTATGTCATCTGCATAGAGACCTATTTTCTGTTGGTTTCCTCTAATTTCAAGGCCTAGTATGGAAGAGTGTTCTCGCACGGCTTGGGCAAGTGGTTCAATGGAAAGGGCAAAAATCAGGGGGGATAAGGGACAGCCCTGTCTAGTCCCGTTTGTGATGGGAAATGGTGATGATAGGAGTCCTGATGTTAGGACTCTAGCCGAGGGGTTGGAGTAAAGGCTTAATATGGCCTTTAGGAGGGGACCATGGATCCCGAATTTTTGTAAGGCTAGAGATAGGTATGACCAGTCTACCCTGTCGAACGCCTTCTCTGCGTCTAAAGAAATCAGCAGAGAAGGCGTTCGACAGCGCTCCGCCGAGGCAATAATGTCAATGAATCTTCTGGTAGCATCAGATGCCTGTCTCTGTGGGATGAAGCCCACCTGATCTGGATGTACCAGGTCTGGCATGTATTTAGCAAGGCGGGTGGCTAATAATTTAGTGTAGATCTTGAGATCTGTGTTCAGCAGTGATATAGGTCTATAGTTTGCTGGATTTTGGGGATCTTTGCCCACTTTGTGTATAGTCGTAATGGTTGCCTCCAATGTTTCAGAGGGGATCTGTCCTGTCTCTAGGAAGTTGTTGAGGGTATCACACAAGTATGGGGTCAGTTGGTCACAGAAGGTCTTGTAATACTCATTACTAAAGCCGTCAGGCCCTGGAGTTTTATGCATGGGGAGTTTTTTTATTGTTTGGTTAATCTCGTTATTTGTAAAGGGTTTGGTTAGAGATGTAAGTTGTGCGTTCAAGATGGAGGGGAGCTGTAGGGGGTTGAGGAAGTCATTTATTTGTTGTAGGGAGGGTTTGGGTTCCTGTGGGTTTTGTTTTAAATTGTATAGTTTGGAGTAGAAGGCACTAAAATAATCCGCAATGTCCTTTGGGTTGGACAGCTTACGACCTTGGTCGTCTACTAGGGATTCAATTCTATTCTGTATGGCTCTTCTTTTGTATTGTTGCGCTAGAAACTTGCCTGGCCTATTACCTTGCGAGTACCATGTAAGTCTCATGCGTCTAATGTAAAAGTCGTGACTCTTTTGGAGAAGGGAGCTAAGGTCATTTCTTAATTTGTTAAGGGCTATAAGTGTAGATTGTTTGGGATCTTTTTTGTGGATGGATTCTAGGTCTCTAATCTGGTTCAACAGGTTATTTGTGTTTTCATTCCTCTTTTTTTTCTCCTGGGTGCCTAGTTTTAGTAATATGCCTCTTATGGTTGCTTTGCATTCCACACCGTAGCTGGGTTTGAGACTGATCCTGCGTTTACATCAAAAAATGAGCGGATTTCGGACCTGACCTGCTCCTGACTCTCCTTGGCTCCTATTAATGCTGGGTTCAAACGCCATAGGTTGTGTCTTGGTGAATGAGAATTCAATTGGAGGGTCATAGTCACAGGGGCATGATCCGACCAAGTGATACTGCCTATGGAGGATTTTGTAATTTTTTGTAGAAGTACTTTGGAGGTCAGGAACAGGTCGATCCTAGAATAAGATCTCTGTGAGGAGGAGTAGAAGGAGTAATCATTTTCAGCACCATGCAGGCATCTCCAGGGATCGTGTAAATCCTCTTGGGAGATGAGAGATGATAGGGCTGTAGATCTTCTCCGTTTGGTATTGGAAGAATCTACCAGAGGGTCAATGACTTCATTGAAATCACCACAGAGGATGAGTTGGTCTCTGGGGAGGTGTTGGATCTTTTGAATAATTGATTTGTAGAAACGTTTTTGGTGGGTGTTTGGGGCATATATGTTTGCTATGACTACTGGATGGTTATTAAGAGAGGCAGACAGAATTATAAATCTGCCTAATGGGTCTTGTTCTAAGTGGGAAAGTCTGAAGGCAACTGAGGCTTTGATCGCAATCATGACCCCCTTTTTTTTTTGATCTGAGCAGGCTAAAAAGCATGTTGGGTATTGCTTGTTTGAGCATTTGGGTGGATTATTTTGGGTGAAATGCGTTTCCTGGATGCATAGGACATCCGCATTCTGTAGTTTGGCTTCTCGCCATAGTAGCGAGCGCTTGAAAGGGCTGTTCAGTCCCTTTGCATTCAGGGAAACAATTGTGAGAGACATGTTACCCGTAGGGGGAGGGAGGAATTGACTACTGCTGGCGCTTATCAAGGACCACTTCCTCTTGTGTTCCTCTGGAGGATATCTTAGGTATTGACAACAATTGGTTTTATATTGGATATCACAGCTGTGTGTGAGTTATAACAATCAGACGGCTATACCGTCGCTTTCTAGGTGGTGACGTTACGTTACTGATCAATAAGTGCCTTTTCGTAAGAGATGTGCAGTTTACTCAGAAAGGAAAAAAAGAGTTATAGTTGACAGAAGAGGTAAAACAGTTAGAACAAATAATTGAACCGAGGTAGATTGTCAACTATGGTTCAGGTCAGTGTGCTTGGCACACTATGTTCCTTGGAGGTGTCAGTCAAGTCCGAACTTAGATACTTGCTCCTATGCTGGATTAACTTTTAAATGAATTGTGTGTCCAGCCCTTGGTTACCCCTCTGAATGGAGGGGGAGTGGGACTCATGTTTGCCTTGGTTAAGTATTAGCTTTGCTAGCCCAGGGATTCTGCATCTTCTGGTGGGGTCCTCTATTCGATGTCGCGGGTGGTTCTTGAGTGGAGAAGCCCCAGTTATTTAGAAGCTTAATGCCCTCTTTCGGAGTGAGAACCACAATTTGTTGATTATTGTGCGTTACAAGCAGCTTGGTGGGATAACCCCATTTGTATGGGATTTTTTGCTCCATGAGGGTTGCTGTGACTTGTGAGAATGATTTACGCGCTTGGGATGTGGCAGGAGAAATATCATTGAAAAGTGATATTTTGCCAAAGGGTTCCGGCATAGTGCGTATTGATCTGGCTGCCCTCATGATATTATCTTTGATATGGAAGTAATGTAGACGCGCCAGAATGTCTCTGGGGACTGAGGCGGGTAAATGTTGGGGCTTGCGTATCCTGTGTGCACGATCTATGAGCAGATCTTTTGTGGTGAGGGATGGTATTATTTTCCGAAATAGTTGTTGTAGGTATGGGATGATTTCTGGGGTAGCTAGAGACTCTGATACACCTCTGATTTTTATATTTTGCCTGCGTGACCGGTCCTCTAGGTCAGCGACCTTTAAGCGCAGCATTTGAATCACGGCTGCCTGGTCATCTTGTATGTCTACCATCTTATTATGAGCTTTGGTAGCTTCTTCTAAGTGTTGTTCAATGTAATTTGTGCGGTCTTCTAGGGCTGTGACATCCCCTTGTAGTTGTATGATAGAGGTTTTTAACTCCTTATGTAAGTCTGCCTGTAATGCTAGAAGCATGGTCTTTATTGCTTGTTCTGATGCAGGGCTATCTGTGGTAGGGAAGGCTGCAAGAGAGGGGACAGAGGTGTCTTCTATTGTGGAACTACAGGTCCCAGCGCCATGTTGCCTTTTAGTGGGCGGCTGTTTGTTGGGAGAGTGTAGTGGGAATTCTGCAAGTCTCTTACCTCTGTCCCCTGTGAGTGATGGTAGATCTCTGGCTGGAGCTGGAGTGTCATCCATTTCGGCTGATTCTGTAGCTGGAATCCCGTGTGCCTGTGGCGCGTGTTCCGGCTGCTCTCCGTCTTCCTCCTCGTGGTGCCTTGCGGCGCCATTACTCGGAACAGGCCTCATGTAGAAATCAAGCTTGCGTGATCCGATCGCTTGCTTGTCTTTCTTGGGCATGTTACAGGTTGGTCCCGGCAGGTTCCCCTCTAGTATGGAGGGGGATTGAATGCTTTATACGGGCTGGAACTGCTTGGGAGAGGAGCGAAGCAGCAGAGCTCGGAGATCAGGCGGCCATCTCCTCTCGCGGCCAGGACACGCCCCATAGAAAAAAAATTTTTTATAAACTCATCATTCAAAAACTCAGAATTCTGACTTTTAATCTCAGAATTCTGACTTTTAATCTCAGAATTCTGTGTTTCAAACTCAGAATTCTAGAAAAAAATTTTTTTCAAACCGATCATTCAAAAACTCAGAATTCTGACTTTTAATCTCAGAATTCTGACTTTCAAACTCAGAATTCTGACTTTTAATCTCAGAATTCTAGAAAAAAATTATTTTTATAAACTCATCATTCAAAAACTCAGAATTCTGACTTTTAATCTCAGAATTCTGACTTTTAATCTCAGAATTCTGTGTTTCAAACTCAGAATTCTAAAAAAAAAAATTTTTTCAAACTGATCATTCAAAAACTCAGAATTCTGACTTTTAATCTCAGAATTCTGACTTTTAATCTCAGAATTCTGTGTTTCAAACTCAGAATTCTAGAAAAATTTTTTTTTCAAACTGATCATTCAAAAACTCAGAATTCTGACTTTTAATCTCAGAATTCTGTGTTTCAAACTCAGAATTCCAGAAAAAATTTTTTTTTCAAACTGATCATTCAAAAACTCAGAATTCTGACTTTTAATCTCAGAATATTGACTTTCAAACTCAGAATTCTGACTTTTAATCTCAGAATTCTAGAAAAAATTTTTTTATAAACTCATCATTCAAAAACTCAGAATTCTGACTTTTAATCTCAGAATTCTGACTTTTAATCTCAGAATTCTGTGTTTCAAACTCAGAATTCTAGAAAAAAAATTTTTTTTCAAACTGATCATTCAAAAACTCAGAATTCTGACTTTTAATCTCAGAATTTTGAATTTCAAACTCAGAATTCTGACTTTTAATCTCAGAATTCTATAAAAAAATTTTTTTATAAACTCATCATTCAAAAACTCAGAATTCTGACTTTTAATCTCAGAATTCTTTAAAAAAAAAAAATTGAGAATTCTGACATTCAAACACATAATTATGTAAAAAAAAAACCTTTTATGATGTCTGTAAAAATATTTCTTTTCAAACTCAAAGCTCTAAAAAAAAAAATTTATGATGGCCCCAGGGCTCTTCCATAATCCACCATTCAGTTCATCTCCTATGATCTATTTAGCAGTATTGTGTTATCAGGTGCAGCTTATGTGAATTCTGCAGTGCATTAAGCTGTAACTTATATACTCAATCCGGCCCAACAGGTCACAACTTTACACTATTACTCACGGTTCACCTTGCAGGGTGTAAACAGATGGCACTCTCCTATGTTGTTAGATACCGCTTCTTCGGGCCCCTGAGAGTGTGATACAGTAGTGGGACTCGCAGCTTACGGCTCTGTCCATCCAGGGGGCACAGCCTCCCAATGTGTAAGAGATATGGTGAGCCGAGCTGCCACTCACACACCAGGGTATATGGATGAAGCTCCTCCCGCACAGGTCTCCACATCACTGTAATGTCTTGCTGTGTAGAGAGAGGGTAAGCTTGCCAACCTTTACTGATACTCCAGGGATCCCCGCTGCACCCCCGCGCTCTCTGCTCCCGCAAGACGCCTGCAGTGAGTCAGATAGATGCTGTCTCCCACTCAGGCTTCCAGGCCTTCAGACTTAATGCGTGGCTAAACGCCGCGGGGCCCGGCCATCAGGGTTACATCGGGAGTAGAACAGGAGCCGCCTTGTGCACGTCCGTTCACCCGGACATCAGGTCACGCCCCAAGAATTTCGCCTGTCAGCTTATCATTGGTTTTCATTGGTTCAGCTTATTGCAGGCAATAAATGAATGGAATCACTATAATCGTACATGATGCCATTCCACAATTTAATAAAATATGGGAATGTTGGCATCAGTCGGAGTTCGGTACTCCTTTACCAGCCTCTATGACTTAGTCTCTGGAAATATCACATTGTTATGCTTTAATGTACATTCCTTATGCTTATTTTATTTTGAATATGTACCCAAAACATTTTGTTTTCAAAAAGGTTTTATTGTTTTATGCAGATCAAAAAAGACAAAAATGCATAAGCAAGTACATAAATCAGTCAGGCAATAGGATGACATGAAACAATCACGAGGGACCTTGAGATGCCTTAATACATAATCTAGGGTCATGGGTCACACAGAAAGGGAGCATGATGTATAATGGGTCGTCTCGGTCCTCATCTGGCACCCCTCATGGGATCTATCTGTGACGGGAGAGGACCGGGAGCCCCTGACATTGTTTGAAAAAGGCCACCTTCAAGGTGAGATCATTCAGAGTCCAGGACATCTCAGGAGGTTGCTGTAAAGGTAAATAGGCTCTGATGACATAATAGTCTGAATAAGACCTTCATATAACAGTTAGAAGAAAGGAGCCATAACAAATAGTCTTGTGAGCATCTCAAACAACAATAGAGCAGGAAGTTGAAGTAGGAGAAAGAAAAAAAAAAAAGAAAAATGAAATGGAGAGAAAGGATTGAAGGCCAGGAACATAGAAAAAGGATATATATGATCAAGAGAGAGAAGGTAGCGACCGAGGGGGAGACCCAACCTGCAAATCTAGAAAAGGAAGCTTCCTTATGTGAGTTCAATGTGTAGGTAACGTGCCCAGGGTTCCCAGATTGATTCCCATTTAGCGGTGGAGTCCAGATAGATACTGACCATTTTCTCTTGGGCCATGATCCAAGAGATCTTTCTTTTAGCTAAGGAGAAGGGGACAGTGGGTTTTTTCCAGGAACGGGCTAAGACCAATTTTGTCCCTGTAAAAATAAAGGTTATGAGTTTGTTGGTAGCCTTAGAGGCGTTAGGGATAGGAAAGTTGAGTAGGGTCGTGTGGGGTTGTCTCTGGATAGGTGAACCCATAACTCTGTGGATCATCTGAAAGGTCTTGTTCCAAAAGTTTCTGATTCTGGGACACTACCACCAAATGTGTAACATTAAGCCTACATGGCCACATCCTCTAAAGCACAGGGGGGAAGTAGACAGGAACATTCTTGAAAGTCTCAGAGGGACCAGGTACCATCTAGTCAAGACCTTAAGGTTAGCTTCTGTTAATGCTATGTTAAGGATCCCTTTGTAGGCTTGGGACGAGGCCCTCTGCCAATCAGAGAAGCTCCAGAAACCCGCAAAATGTTATTGATCCCATGAGCCCAGTCTGTGAATAACTTAACCTTTGACCTCCCTATTGCATATACTAAATATGCTGATTTTACTTCTGAAAAACCAGCATAGATTCTATGTTCAGTGCTACTTTGGACATTTACCTACTTGCATTGCCTTCTTGTTTTATGTGTTTCTTTCATTTGTACTTTTTGTACCTTCTGTTTTTTCTCTTTTGAAAAACTCAAATAAAAATACAAAATTACAAAAAAAAGGACAGATAGTGCCACAACATCATTAAGATGCATGTTTCGGGGGGCGTGGCTAGTGCGCAAGGCAGATGGACGCTCACTGAGAGAGCTCTGGAGCCAAAGGGAGATAAGGAGCGACAGACAGCCACGAAGGCACCGTACAGCAGCGCGAGAGATGCCGGAAAACCCCAGGAACCTGACGGTTCATCCACAATCATGTCTAGGAAGAGACAAGGCGAATGCCGGCTGAAAAAGCTTACGGCCTACTTCCACTGGCTGGAGAGTGGAGGAAGCCAAGATGGCGTTGGCTGGACAGACCCTCCCGCCAGCAGCAACCGTTATTCAGATCTCCCAGATGCTGATGAGGGGAATGAGAACACCTCTCCCAGACACACACATCCCCAGTCCAAAGCCCTCCATGCTCAAGCCCAGCTAAGGCCAGGATGAGACTGGATGCCACAGCGCTTGAATCAGGGGTAAGTCCTGACACGGACCCTGTAGCAGACCGAACGGAACTTCAGTCACCTATAGCTGACTACCCCACAACTAACCAGCCAGTGCTTGACACACAAATTAAAGACATGCTCATCTCCCTTCACCTCTGCATGCTGACTTTCAGAACATGACTTACAAATTTTCAAAAGAACTTGGTGCACTTGGAGACAGAGTAAACCATGTTGAGCACGTAATTTCAGACATAACTACTACAGTGAATGACATTATCGACGCAAATGAGGAGGAAATAGAAGAGAGGCAGTGGATGCACGCAAAAATCGCAGACCTCGAGGACCGCTCGAGAAGAAATAATATTAAGTTAAGGGGGGTCCCCGAAAATATTCCTGCCCAAAATCTTGCGTCCTTTGCTACGGAGATGTTCCATCAAATTGCACCCGAGCTAACCTCATTAGATCTCAAAATTGATCGAATGCACAGGCTACCAAAACCCACCTTTCTGCCAGAAAACATACCCAGAGACGTCCTCGTGCGGGTACACTTTTATTCTTCTAAATAGCTTATACTGAAGAAAGCTAGAGAACTGGGAAAACTCAGAGGACCCATACGCGAACATCCAAATGTACGCAGACTTATCTAAATACAATACAACTAAATACGGTGACAAAATCACTCCGCAACAACAATATAGCCTACAAATGGAGACACCCCTCCAAGTTGAGCATTGAGCACGAGAGTAAAACATATGACATATCTTCCCTAGAACAGGGAATTACCTTCCTAAAAAAATGGGGCATAATACCGGACCAGAGCACCCCATCCGGATCCCGTACTACACCGGACAAACTCCCATCACCCTGGTCTAAACCGACCACAGGATCTTGCCAAAGAAAGCGTTGAACCCTAAACTGAAACAGTGCCCCAACATTGTCAATATCTCCCCTGGCACTCCCATAAGACAGCGCGCTAACTACTCGTGAACTGTTACCCCTCAAGAAGTTTTGCATGGCCACTGAAGGTCTGACCACACCGTGCACCTCAGTTAGATATGTTTATGTTTATGTTTTTTGTTACTTACACTTTTATTTCCCTACCCCTGCTTGTGAACGCGGAACCGCACCAAAGAAATTATGCCGAAAAATCAGAGACCAGAGACCATCACCAACGACCAAGCAATCTGAGACAAATGAAGAGAACCCCTATCTACAGTGAGTACTAATGACATCACTTTGATACACACTGGACACGTCACTTAAAATAGTCTCACTCAACACTCACTCGCTTAACCACCCGGCAAAGAGAACATCCCTATGGCAGCTGGCACAACGTTCCCACACAGATATAATCTGCACCGAAGAAACACATTTCCTCAAATCAGCTACTCCCAGATGCTACCATAGAGACTTCCCACAGGTATTCCTTGCTTACAACTCGGAGAAAAAAAAAGGAGGAGTCCTAATAGAGATAAACAAGTCCTTAGATTTCTCCCTACTCGATTGTATTCCAGACCCTAACGGTAGATACTTAATATTAATTTGCACGATCAAGGGTTCAACAGTCACCTTGGTGTGTATCTACGCCCCTAACGTACACCAACTAAGATTCCTAAACAGACTCATGAAAAAAAACAACAAGATTAAAAAAGGTGCACTGATCATGTGCGGCGATTTTAACATAGCCCCAGACCAGAACTTAGACACCTCCAACCCATCGCCTAGAAACACATCCCCCATGCTGGGTTTCCTGCAATCCCACGAATTACATGACGTCTGGAGATGTCATCATACAACAGAAAAGGACTACACGTTCTTCTCTCCCCCACACAACTCCTATTCACGTATAGACCTTTTCCCCATTGATAAATGGACCTTGCAAAAGATCAAAAACTCAGCGATAGATATCATCACATGGTCAGATCATTCCCCAGTGAGCATCACCATTAAACTCAATAGAACAACCCAGAAAACGAGACTATGGAGAGCTCACACACCGCTCCTGCAACCACCCCCATATGCGGACCGTATCAAGAACCACCTGTCGAATTTCTTCAAGGACAATCTAGGATCAGTTCCCCACACTTCTACTGTATGGACGGCACATAAGGCCTTCATAAGAGAAGTATTAATTCGTTTAAATTCTATAGAGAAAAAAAGGAGGACGCAACGTCTGGATGAGCTCACACGGGAAATAGCAAATGCCTGATGTGACTTGTAGGTAAAGCTGTTGGTACCACTTTAAAATGGTCCTACATGTGTTAGACGCAGGCTATGTCGCGGTTATCCTTTAACTCAGCAGGTACTCCCTTGAGTTCTGTCCATGGATGAACCATCTGCCTAGTAAGCAGTTTCTGTACTTAAATTGATGCATTTGTCCTAGGCCATCTAGCCCTCTTGAACAACTTGATCCATCCAGGACAAATGTTTTACTGGACAGCTACTGTCCTCCACTGTTGCTGTTAGACCTGAAAAGCCCCTTGTTTGATCCTTTATAGAAGGGCCACTTCTATGTATCAGTTCAACCTCGAACCCCTTTCCAATCTTGTGGTAATTCGGACACTTGTTTGGATAGGCTGGACGGATGATGTCTAATCCCTCTGAAAAGACGCTGACCACCGTGTAGTGCTGGTGAGGAGACACGTGCCCCTTCTGCCTGAAAATGGTAGCAACAAGGTCGATTATGCTTGACACTTGGATATCTGAGACCTTTCCTCTAGCCATACGGGCTACTGCTTCTGAGTTACTGGCCACCCTGAGGAAATCTTTCCAGATGAAATGGAGAGTAAGACAACATGTCCCTCAATATTTGGAAGACCCAAGGGAAGGGTCTGCCCAGGTCTCGGATTGATTACCAAGATATGCAAAAGTTACTGTATGCCAAAGAGTGAGGACACGTTTGAGCCTACCTACTGCTTAATTCCCCGTCTAGGGTTACTTGCATCTGATTTGATCGTTCCACCGGGGAACAGAAGATTCCATCCTTCATTCTGCAAGGTCTTCTATGTTCTAGTATACCTGAAGTTTGGAGTATGTCTGTGTCCTGAACAGTGTTTAATCCTAACAGTGAGGTCTCCAGATTTACTTCTTGATTTTCAGCATCTAGGAATACCTTGTGTAAGTTTGGATGATACTGTTGACCTTGCTGTGTGAGGTTTTAGACTTCAGGAAGGTGACTAAGAGGACCCTGACTGCGCACTGTACCTGAGGATATCCTGGCCTGCAGGCCACTACTATCCTTCTCGCTACTGGATGAATGTGGACCCTGATAAGGAGCCTGGAGACCGAGATGGATGTACCCCTTTGCTGATCGGCAGTCCCCGTTGGGTGTTGGTGGTTCTACTACTTCCCCTTCAGGGAAGCCATCGCGGTTGATTTCAGGTTGATTTCCTGATAGCCTTCTTTGTTGTAGAGAGCGACTTAGACTGCCTTTTGGTTTCAACCTCCAACAGCTTGTATCTTACGGTGTTTGACCGGAAGTTTCCAGGAAATCAAACCCCAAAGGGAGATTCCTGACAACAGTTGACTCGTTTGCCTCCCTTCTTGACAGTGAAGATAGGCTCTTGCTGTTCTGCTATTGTTTCACGCATAGCTGAAGCTCCCTTTGTTGCGCTTTCTGAGCAACTTCCACTTACAGACCATTGCCACTCTGATCTTGTTCTTCCTTGGCATGGCTACCCAACAAGTAACTAGACTGGTATGCCAGATAGCTGTACAGCTGAAAGACCTGACTGGCTTGGCCACCATCCAGGTC
>BLSH010470009.1:88645-100545 GCA_018402905.1 Glandirana rugosa
CGGAGTGTTTGGGGAGTTGAAGGGACCGAAGCCACCTTGTGTATGATCTTATGAAATCATTTTAAAGAATAATGTTCCATTTGTGGTGGTTTAGCCAATAGAACGGGGACCCCTAGGGTTTCAGAGTTGTCCTTCGTAATCTTCGAGTTGTGGGTATATGAACCCATCTCGCAAGTTAGAGCATGAATCCTTAGTTTGATTGGTTTTGATGGTGGAGGGAGATGGTCCTCTTGATATATGGAGAGGAAGTATTAGATGGCCATCGATAATTGTGGTAGGTGTTTGGTATGAAGTGGACCGACCCTTCTGATAGCCGTAAATTTTACGAACACGATGGGGTTTAAAATATATAGAAGGGTTCGGTGTCCGTGCGATCGTTCGGGTTCCGTCCGGACCCGGACTTTGTCCCGAAGTTCGGCCGGACCAGCAGAACCCGAACTTCCAGAGGTTCGCTCAACTCTAGTAAGGATCTGAAGATATATAAAATTTGGGGTAGCACAAGCATTTTAAATGCCGATAGTCTTCCCAGCCAGGTGAAGTATGGTTTGTGGATGGTGTTAATAGCTACCGGTAGATTATGAAGGAGAGGTATATAGTTCTCCTGGTAGAGGGAGGTGGTAGTTTTGGTTAGTTTGATTCCTAAGTACGAGATTGAACGCTCTACCCAAGTATATGGGTGTTGAGCTTCTAATGCTTCCTGTTGAGACTTTGGGATCCCCAGGGGCAAGATAACCGATTTGGTGGTGTTTACCTTGTAATAAGAAATTTTACTAAAGTATTCTAGTATGTGTTCCACCGAAGCCAGGGAAGTTGAGGGGTTTGTGAGGCTGAGAATGAGATCGCCCGCAAATAAATTTATTTTGTGGTCTTAATGGCCCAATGTCACACCTGATATGTTTGGGGTTGATCTGATTTTTTCTGCCAGCGGTTCCATCATTATATTAAAAATTAGTGGTGATAGGGGACAGCCTTGTCTCGTACCGTTAGTGATTTTGAAGGGTGTAGAGAGCATGGACGAGTGAAGAACCTGGGCTGAAGGCATAGAGTATAGTGCTAGAATTGCAGACAGGATGTAACCCCGGAAGCCAAATTTTTTCAAGGTAGCTTCCATATATCCCCAGTGGACTCTATCGAATGCCTTCTCTGCATCCAAAGACAGAAGCAGAGAGGGCATTCTCGTCAACCCAGTTTGGTGTAGGATATTGATCATTCTGCGGGTTGCGTCCGATGATTGGTGGCCTTTGGTGAAACCCGACTGGTCGGGGTGGATCAAATTGGGGAGGAGGTCGATTAGTCTAGAGGCTATGATTTTTGCAAACAATTTAGTGTCATGGTTGAGAAGGGAAATTGGGCGGAAGTTTTGGGGAGTATTGGGGTCCTTCCCCGGCTTCGGTAGAGTAATTGTCACTTTCAACATTTCTGCTGGTAAGGAGGCTGAGGAGGCAGCAGTATTGAATATCTGGGTTAGGTGCCCTGATAGAATGTGTTTAAATTGTTTGTAATATTCTCCTACAAACCCATCTGGTCCAGGAGCTTTGTAGTTAGGAAGAGAGTCTATGGCGTGTTCAATTTCGGATGTGGTAAAAGGAGTGTTAAGAATGTCTAATTGATCAGTTGTTAATTGTGGGAGAGTTACTGAGTCGAGGAATGCTTTGATGTTGTCATCCTCTGGTTGGGTAGTATCGGAGTCATTACATAGATTGTATAGTTTATAATAATATGTGCTGAAGGCGTTTGCAATTTTTTTGTGGGTTAGTGAGTTTGTGTTTGGTTATTGGATGAAGCAAATAGGGTATGTGGGTTTTTGGTTGGCGGCCTCTAATTTGCGAAGCCAGTAGTTTACCTGGTTTGTTACCATAGACGTAGAAATTCATTTTGAATCTCTTTTGTGATTTTTCAAAATCCTCAATTAGTAAGGATCTCCATTTTAGTAGTAA
The DNA here is from genome assembly GCA_018402905.1 of Glandirana rugosa. Classification (NCBI taxonomy): domain Eukaryota; kingdom Metazoa; phylum Chordata; class Amphibia; order Anura; family Ranidae; genus Glandirana; species Glandirana rugosa. Next base: position 90,583 of record BLSH010470009.1, read on the forward strand.
ATTAAACATTTTTGCCTTGAGGATGTCAGATGGGCATCGTATGTTATCGAGGTCACATTTTTTAATTTCTTCTAAGATTGCCTCAACCTGCTGCCTCCTTTGCCTCTTGTATCTAGCCCCTTGCTGTATACACAAACCCCGTACTACTGCTTTGTGTGCAGCCCAAACTATGTGTGGGTCCGGCACAGATTTCGTGTTATTAACAAAAAAGTGTTTGAGTTCATCGGCTAGAGTGGATACCAGAGGTTCCATTTGGAGTAAGCGCGTGTTCATCCTCCAGATACAGGGAGTTGTGGGATTGTTGTGATCTTCGATTGTGATGGTAATGGGTGAGTGATCAGACCATGTCACTGGAAATATAGATGTCGCAGAGACCTTCTGTAGTGTCCACTAATCCAGTAGGAAAAAGTCTATACGAGAATACGTATTGTGTCTTGGTGACAGGAATGTAAAATCTTTTTTGCAGGCATGTTGGCAGCTCCAAGCATCGTACAGTTGTGCTTTATAGAGCCAAGGGTTGAGTGCAGCCTTGCCCCTGTTAGGGGTAGCTGTCAATTTGTGGGTCCGGGGTTATATTAACCACTTGCCGATCGTCAACCGCAGGTTGACGGCGACAAGATGGCTCGATATCGCAAAACGCCCTCATACGATGGCGGCTGCGATATCATGCCCGCACGCTCACTGTGTTGGGGGGCCAGGGAGTGGGTGCGGCAGACTCGATCTCCGCCGGCTACCCGCGATGCCCCCCCCCGGAGTGAAAGAACGGAGGTCCGTGTATGTAAACATGGATCTCCGTTCTGTGAGAGGGGGAAGGGCTGTGATCACAGCCTTCCTCTATATCGAAGCTGTTGATCGCTCCCCTTCCCCTGCTAGGGCAGCCCACACACAGTTAGAACATGCCCAGGGAACACAGTTAACCCTTAGAGCGCCCCCTCCAGGTTAACCCCTTCACTGCCAATAGCATTTACACAGTAATCAGTGCATTTTTATAGCACTGATCGCTGTATAAATGCCAATGGTCCCAAAAAGTGTCAAAATGATCCGATATGTCTGCCGCAATATCACAGTACCGCTAAAAATCGCAGACCGCCGCCATTACTAGTAAAAAAAAAAAATAAAAACACCAGAAATTAATTCTCATCGTCCGTAAACTCGGCCACTTTTGCGCAAACCAATCAATAAACGCCGATTGCACTTTTTTTTATCACAAATATGAGGAAGAATATAAATCAGCCAAAACCAATGTGTTTTTTTATATATTTTTTTGGATTTGTATTTTAGCAAAAAGTAAGAAATTTGTTTTTTTTTTGCAAAATTGTCGCTCTTTTTTTGTTTATAGCGGCGATCAGAAATGACGCAGAGGTGATCAAATACCACCAAAAGAAAGCTCTATTTGTGGGGAAAAAGGGACGCAAATTTAGTTTGGGTACAACATCGCACGACCACGCAATTGTCAGTTAAAGTGACGCAGTGCCGAATCGCAAAAAGGGCTCTGGTCCTAAAGTGAGAAATCCTTCCCGGGCTGAAGTGGTTAAAGTCTCCACACCAAATTGTCGTTCCCTGCTGGGTCTTCAGAACCTTTTGGTGGAGTTTTCAAATGAATCTCAATTGATGCTTGTTGGGTGTGTAAAGCGAGACAATTGTAAAAACCGCCTGATTGATATTGCCTATCACGATCAGATACCGGTCTTCAGGATCCTTGATGCAATTTTGTACTTGGAAGTTCAATGAGTCTCTTATGGCTATTAAGATGCCTTTCTTTTTTTTTGTGGAGCGTTAGCCATGAATATATTGCTGTAGCTTATGTTGGTACACTTCGGTGGATTACTAGAATGAAAATGTGTCTCCTGAGCACATAATATGTCGCATTTTGTTTCCTCCGCTAATTTCCATAGGGATCTCCTTTTGGCAGGGTGGTTTAGCCCATTAGTGTTTATCAACACTATTTTGATTACCATGTTGGGTAGTGGTCGGTTTTCTCAGGTAAGATGAGGAATGTCTGTAGATTGGTTCGGTAAATATGTAAGCTGGTTCGGTAGTGAGCAAGACTGAATTGACTGGGGTCTTGAGGGATGTCTTTCCTTATTGGAGTAGGCTGTCGCATGTGTTGATAACTTGTCTTTGAATGAAGAAACAGAGGAGATTGAACCTGCAGCTTCTTGACAACAATAGTAGCTATTTGGATAAACCAATAGCAAGGAAAAAGAGAAAAAAAAAAGAATAGAAAACTAGAAGTTAAACCAAACTCAAATGAATCCCTTTGTGACTGGCACAACTGGCGCCTAGGAATAGGAGGTTGGGGAAAAAAAAGTTCACACGGCCGAGCAGCGCATGTTTCTGCATTATAGCAAGTAATAGGGCGCAAATCAAATTTGATATGTAATCCAGATGCATAAAAACAACAAGGGAAGCATAGTAAATAATGTTTACCAGCAAAGAAATGGGGAAGGGGAAGGGACAACAACTGTTAGACGGATGTCAAACCATGTCATGAGGAGCCTAGGATGGATGAAACAATATTTCAGTCAGTCCGAGGGGGAGCACCGAGGTGGTACACGTCCTGCGCCACTTCGTCAGGCTAATCAGAGGAGTCGGTCTGCTGGATATGTCCGTGGATTCTCAATAAATACTGCCCACCACGATAGGAGGGGGAAGGGGGAGGGAAATTTAAAATACAATAGAACTGGGACTATAACAATGATGGCATATGTAAGAACGATAGTGATAAACAATGTAACAAATAATATTAAGGAATATCGCTACAGAGAAAACATATATGTGGAACAATATATATGAAAAATAAAAATAAAAAATAAAAATGATATAATGTATTAAATACATTTCCTTAATAGATAACAGGCGTATGTATATACCTAAATTCTGGGGGGAGAGAACATATAAAAAGAATAGAAATGAATTTATAAGGCCCATGGAGACTAAATTAATAGCCTAGAGGTGTGTGGTGTTGTGAGCCCATCCTAATGTCTATACCAAATCAAAAATTATTGGGGGAGATGTATATACTGATACCAATAAAAAAAAAAATCTTAAAATGTGCTCAAGGCTAGAGTATATATAAGCCCATGTCATCCCATCAGGAAGAAAAGAGAGGGGGCATGAGGAGTATAAAAAGTGTATGGGAAAATTAAAGACTAAAGGATGGTAGACACCTCTATGCATTCATTCAGGCCCCCCGGCGAGAGGACGTCTAGGGTATATATCCAGAACGTCTCCCTCGCACACAACTTTTTAAAACGTTCTGCCAAAAGGAGAGTCCCGGATATCTGCTCTATGACCCATACTGACAATCCCTCTGTAGAACCTTTGTGGGCCTCAAGGAAGTGTCGGGGAAATCCTTTTTTCCTTCTATGGGCCTCCTATGTTGGCCGAAACGACATCTCAATGTGCGTGTAGTTCGCCCCACATAGACTAACCCACATGGACAGGAGAGGCCGTACACTACAAACTCTGAGGCACAAGTATAAAATTCAGGTATAGGGTAACTTTTACCCTTTACCTTGAACGACTGTTGTTTATGTTTTATAAATTTACAAGTTTTACATGGTTTCTTGCGGCATTGGTACATGCCTACAAGAGGGAATAGTGTGGGCCTCTGTGCCCCTGCTTCTACACGGTTTCTCATTTTACTAGGTGCCACCTTACACTTTAGGTTAGGTGCCCTACGATAGGTAATCTTGGGCTTGGATGGAAGGGAATGTTTGAGTATGGGGTCCTGTAGTAGAATGTCCCAATGTTTGGAAAAGATGTTCTCCATTCTACGATGCTGGTTGTGAAACATGGTAATGAATCGTATTGGTTGAGAAGATGGGTTAGTCTGATTGGATTTTATGGGTTTCCCTTTCTGATAGAACTTAAATGCCTCATTAACTAATCTCTCGGGGTACTGTTTATCCCGGAATTTTTGCTTAAGGACTGCACCCTCCTCCTCATAATCTTTATCCAAGGAGCAGTTCTGCCGTATCCTGCAGAACTGTCCCTTAGGAATGTTGCGTACCCATGGAGGGTAGTGACAACTATGATAATGAAGGAAGGAGTTTCCAGCAGTAGGTTTAGTGTGATTTTTCGCAACAATGGACTGCTCCAAGTGCCCAAGCTCCAGATCTAGAAAAACCAATGTGCACAGATCCGTAACATGAGTAAAGGCTAGTTGATATGGATTGTCATTGCAGTAGGAGATGAATTGAGACATTGCGGTGGATGGACCATCCCAGATAATAACAATGTCATCTATGTACCTCCCAAAAAAAACAATATGTGCTGAAAATGGATTGTTATTATGAATGTATTGGCTTTCCCACAGACCCATGGCCAGATTAGCATATGAGGGCGCTAAATTTGCGCCCATGGCTGTGCCATGGGTCTGGAGGTAAAACTCATTATTAAATTGGAAATAATTATGTGTTAAACAAAATTTTGCTGAATCCAAGATGAAGGATATTTGTCTGGGGTTGACCATGGGGTCCAATGATAAAAAATGATTGAGAGCAAGTAAACCAAATTTGTGCGGGATTGATGTGTATAGAGAATACACATCTAGGGACAACCAAACATAGGATGGTTCCCACCTATAGGGAGAGAGTAGTTCAAGGAGATGTGACCCATCCCTAAGATAAGTAGGAAGATTGTGGACCAAAAGTTGTAAAAACGTATCAATATATAAACTGAAACCCGACGTAACACTGTCCATGGAGGCCACAATGGGTCTCCCGGGTGGTGTTTTGTCATTTTTATGCACTTTGGGTAAGTGATAAAAATAAGGAACGGCATAGTAATCCTTAAGTAAAAAACTGGCTTCTGCCTTAGTCAGGACCTCATCATTAATGCCCAATTTCACCAATGACTCGGCCTCAGCAGCAAAATTGAGTGTAGGATCTAGATTAAGTTTTCTATATACTTTGGAGTCAGCTAATAATCTATGGGCTTCAGTAATGTAATCTGATCTATTTTGTATGACAATACTGACACCTTTGTCAGCTGACTTGATAATAATATCATGTTGTGACATGAGTTTATTCAATGCGGAAATTTTAGAAGGAGGTAGGTTGTTGGTATGTGGTGGATTGGACTTGCACAACTTCTGTAAGTCGGCAAAGACCACCCTATAGAAACTTTCTACGAATGGTCCTTTGGCGTGAGTGGGAAAAAATATGGACTTGGGTTTAAGAAAATAGTGTATGACCGGGGGAGAGGTGGCCAAATGCTGGGTAAATAGTTCCAAGGAACCATCCTTCGGGGACAGGGTCTCAAGGATCTCATATAAATCCTCATCGAAATTGAATGGTATGGGGGAATGAGGCTGGGGAAGGGAAATAGAGGACTGATCAGGATGGGAGCTAGAGCTGGCATTCGTGGTTTTGCGTTTATCCTCTTTAAGAAAAAAATATCTTTTGAGGGTCAAGTTGCGCACAAACCTGTTTAAATCCTGAAAGAGAAGGAAGGGGTTGGGCCTATTGGTAGGTGCAAAATTAAGACCTCTACTTAACAGGGAGGTTTCAGCCTTGGATAGAGCATACGTGGACAAGTTAAAGATCTTCATAGTTTCCGTATTTTGGGGAGATTTCCTCGCTCGGGTTCGTCCCCCTCGACAACCTCTCCGGAAAGTTTTCTTTTTTTGTGAACGATGTGAGGGGGACTGAATACTAAAAAAGGTTGACTGGCAGAGAGGTTCCCGAGGGGAGCTAGTTCTCCAAAAGTGATGGGGACCTCACCAAGTGAATGTGGTCTATCACCAGGTGGGAGGACAACCGAGGTAAAATGGGGGGGAGGGGGGTCGGATACCTCAGTGCTGGGACCAGCCTGGATCATAGAATTGGTCTTCATTCTAGCCCCAGATGGAACAGGAGATATACTAGCAGAGTTATTCCTAGTCTTGGGTCTGTTATAGAATTCTCCAAGTGAACTAATAGTTTGAGTTAGAGCTTTTTTTGGGCGCCGATGAATGCTCTTGGGGGTCCTAGAAGTGGTATGTTTAGATGGGGGAGGGTGACAGGGGAGGTCAAGAAGTGATGGGATGAGTGTAGGATGAGAAGGGGTGGATCTAGCATGAGAAGGGGCATGGGACACCACATGATTATTTCTAGGGTCCAATTGGACAACCTGGTAGTGTTTCTTCTTATTCCATGTGAACACCATATTATTTTTATAATCGGATATATCTCGTCTGAATTTGCTGAGTTTACCATGAATAAGCGAATCTTCATCACTTTTAGTATTCTGTTTTAAGATATAAAACCACAAGGAAGGAATGGTATAGCCATATTCTGCTATCCCTGTGGACAGGATTTGAATCTCATGAGTGTATTTCTCTAATTTCTGGGTACGATGGGAAATGAGTACCCCCATCCATTTGAGAGTACAAAACTCAGCTATAGTGGACCATTCATTTTGACCTTCAGGAGCCACTTGTGGTGGGCATTGTTGAAGGACCCTCAAACCCCTAGGGGTGATCTTATGTTCACAATATTTCTGTAAAAAATATCTATCCCACCATTGTCTGTTGGCTTCTTTCATAAGCCTCTCTAGGTGTTGGAATTTTCCACAGAGAACTTGACGGGGTTTCCCCCTCACACTCACTGTGGAAGAGAACAGGGAGGGGGGAAGAACAGAGTACAGATCATCTAGTAACTCATGTTTGAATAATTCAATATCTGTAATGAAATTCGGCAATGTGGGGAGATGTGAGGATGCCATCATGCAATAAAAAGTGGAAAGGTGTAAGCAAGAATGGATTACTGTGACTATGCTATATGATATGCAGCACACCTAGATCCAAATAAGAACAATATAGCAAGTAATGGGGAGCAAATCAAATTAGACATGTAATCCAGATGCATAAAAACAACAGGGGAAGCATAGTAAATAATGTTTACCGGCAAAGAAATGGGGAAGGGGAAGGGACAACAACTGTTAGACGGATGTCAAACCATGTCATGAGGAGCCTAGGATGGATGAAACAATATTTCAGTCAGTCCGAGGGGGAGCACCGCGGGCAGCCAGAGGAGGGTGGACCCGGATCCCGAAGTCCACTAACACTGCAACAGAAAACAAAGAGAGACGCCTCTAAGTGCAACAAGCAGGACTATTTAATAAGATCAGGTTAAAAACACTCACATGGGTGCAAATAGAATGGGCATACACCAACTGAGGCAAAAAGGAGGAAAGCCGCCGTCACCACTGAGGTTTCCAGGGGTCAAAATTTTGTTTAACACATAATTATTTCCAATTTGATAATGAGTTTTACCTCCAGACCCATGGCACAGCCATGGGCGCAAATTTCACGCCCTCATATGCTAATCTGGCCATGGGTCTGTGGGAAAGCCAATACATTCATAATAACAATCCATTTTCAGCACATATTGTTTTTTTTGGGAGGTACATAGATGACATTGTCATTATCTGGGATGGGCCATCCCCGTAATGTCTCAATTCATCTCCTACTGCAATGACAATCCATATCAACTAGCCTTTACTCATGTTACGGATCCGTGCACATTGGTTTTTCTAGACCTGGAGCTTGGGCACTTGGAGCAGTCCATTGTTGCGAAAAATCACACTAAACCTACTGCTGGAAACTCCTTCCTTCATTATCATAGTTGTCACTACCCTCCATGGGTACGCAACATTCCTAAGGGACAGTTCTGCAGGATACGGCAGAACTGCTCCTTGGATAAAGATTATGAGGAAGAGGGTGCAGTCCTTAAGCAAAAATTCTGGGATAAAAAGTACCCCGAGAGATTAGTTAATGAGGCATTAAAGTTCTATCAGAAAGGGAAACCCATAAAATCCAATCAGACTAACCCATCCTCTCAACCAATACGATTCATTACCATGTTTCACAACCAGCATCGTAGAATGGAGAACATCTTTTCCAAACATTGGGACATTCTACTACAGGACCCCATACTCAAACATTCCTTCCATCCAAGCCCAAGATTACCTATCGTAGGGCACCTAACCTAAAGTGTAAGGTGGCACCTAGTAAAATGAGAAACCGTGTAGAAGCAGGGGCACAGAGGCCCACGCTATTCCCTCTTGTAGGCATGTACCAATACCGCAAGAAACCATGTAAAACTTGTAAATTTATAAAACATAAACAACAGTCGTTCAAGGTAAAGGGTAAAAGTTACCCTATACCTGAATTTTATACTTGTGCCTCAGAGTTTGTAGTGTACGGCCTCTCCTGTCCATGTGGGTTAGTCTATGTGGGGCGAACTACACGCACATTGAGATGTCGTTTCGGCCAACATAGGAGGGCCATAGAAGGAAAAAAGGATTTCCACAGTGTACCCCGACACTTCCTTGAGGCCCACAAAGGTTCTACAGAGGGATTGTCAGTATGGGTCATAGAGCAGATATCCGGGACTCTCCCTTTGGCAGAACGTTTTAAAAAGTTGTGTGCGAGGGAGACGTTCTGGATATATACCCTAGACGTCCTCTCACCGAGGGGCCTGAATGAATGCATAGAGGTGTCTACCATCCTTTAGTCTTTCATTTTCCCATACGCTTTTTATACTCCTCATGCCCCCTCTCTTTTCTTCCTAATGGGATGACATGGGCTTATATATACTCTAGCCTTGAGCACATTTTAAGATTTTTTTTTTTACTGGTATCAGTATATACATCTCCCCCAATATTTTTTTTTTTTTCTTATAATTAAAGATTTTTATTGATTTTTCAAATAGTACAGAAAATCGCTAGAAAGAAAAATTACATCCAGCATGAAGGTAAACCGAAGGGTAGGGACAATACAAGGTAAAAGGTAAAGGAGGGGAAAAGGGAAAAACCAACAAAGGTAAAAGGATATTGCCATTGCTCATCAATACATTGAATCTTACATATACATCAACTTCAATTATGCCAATCAGATTTCTTACATAACTGAATCACTCATGCCTCATTTTAACATATGCTATTGTGTTCAATTAGTTGGAGTTTGGAATTTGGTACTCTTATTCATTGAGGAAAAGAAGAGCGTTAGTAATTACCCTGCTTACCCCAATGGGTTCATACAGTAAGCAGTGATATGTGAATAAGAGGAACAAATCTTTATTAGTCTCAAGTTATCATTAGAAGGAAAGTTGTCCGAGCGGAGAGCTCTGATGTATTCTACTGTAAATGTAGATTTGTCTATTTCAAGGATTTAGAGGCTTTTGGATGTAAAATCCAACTTTGCCAACGGGCTTCATATAGCTTAGTTTTGACGTTTTTGTGGGCTAGCATTTTTTCAAAAGATGCTTGATTATTGAGTCTGATTATAACATCCGTTATGTTTGGTGCAGTGTTCGATTTCCATAGTTTAGAAATTGTTAGTCTAGCTGCTATTAGAGTATTTGCTATTATAATTCTATATTTCATTGGGTATGTGTCTAGGTCTATGTTTAAGAGAGATATGGTAGGAGTAAGTTTGTTTAGATTGCCTGTTATAGAAGCCATAAGGGAAGAGACTGAGTTCCAAAAGCTGGAAAGGTTCTTGCAATCCCATACAGGGGCGTAACGATAGGGGTTGCAGGGGTTGCAATTGCAACCGGGCCCCATGGTCCAGGGGGCCCATGTGCCTCCCTTGTACACCTGAATAGGAGGGATGGCAGGGGGTGCATTTAGAGGAACCAATCTCCTCCATTTTCCTCTATCCAGTTTATTTGTCTTCTGCTGTTCCCAGGGCCCCTGTGTGCTTCCCTGGTCCCCCTGGGGCCTGCTGCAGAACTTGTGAAAGGGCCCCACTGCAGTACCGTAATAAAGGGACCCACGATAGGAGTAAAGGGCCCCAGGATCAGTGGGAAGAGGGAAGGGCCCTGGCCAGGGGTCAGGGGGCCCTTCATAATTTCTTGCACCGGGGCCCTGAAGGTTCTAGCTACGCCTCTGATCCCATAGCATATGGAGCAGAGTCCCAGTTTGATCATTGCAGCGCCAGCAGAGTGGGGAGTTTGTGGGGGATATCTTGGA
>BLSH010470009.1:109774-125270 GCA_018402905.1 Glandirana rugosa
TTAAGTGTATCCCTCTCTTAACATCCTAAACCCACAAGTCTGTGGTCTATACTCGTCTTCTCCGGAAGGAGATATCATTATGTATGGTCCTCTCACTAGTCTGGTGTAACACCCTACTTAACACCTCCTACTTTGGAAGACATCACAGGTAACCAGAAGTTCGTTTTCCAGTTAAGATCTTATACTCAAAACCGTCCCTCTCTTGTTACATATCAGTACAAGAAGGCTTACGACTGTAGAGGTGATTATTATGTCAGCCTTTAGACCGTCCCTCCTTAAGTTTCACCCGGAAGAAGAACACGCCTCTCTAATTTTTAGGTCTTCTCCCAGTCCTCACTGTAATTCCAGTGTCGTGGTATTTTAGTGGGGTACGCTGAATCTGACAGCTGTTTTACCATGGGGAGAGAAGAAACGGAAGTCACTCGCCAGGACGCGATTTCTGGTCGCCATGGCGACCTGGCGCCTGGGGTTTGTCGAGGCCTGCCTTATTCTATGCTGCACTATCAATAATGCCCCATTCACGTTCGTAGCTGTTTATGCACCATACGTTCATTAACTACACTTTTTCTGTAAAATCCAAAAGAAAGTAGTAGAAATCCAGCATGGGGTGATTTTATGGTGCTGTGACCTTAATGTCACTCCTGACCCTCTTCTGGATTTTTAATCTCTCCGCACAAGAAGAAGGCCCACTTTGAATTCCTCCCTGCCAGATTTCCGACTGTATTATTAGTGGAGATGTCAGCATTCGGAAGAACATGACTATACATTGTTCTCTCCCTGCCAAAACTCATATTCTAGAATTGACCTTTTGCTTGAAGACCAATGGACACTACAGAAGGTTTCATCCTCCACAATTCATCCCACAATGTGGTCTGATCACTCTCCTGGTATGTATTACTATAGAGGAAGGCCTCTTCTGCTCATATCTGGTGTCTGAACACCCAAATCCTACAATTCTCTCCCTATGTGAATTCCCTTTGCAATAATCTTGAGAACAAGTATCTGATCCCAATACCTTGTGGGCAGCGCACAAGGCTTATATGCGGGGGCTTTTCGTTCAGTTGGGTGCTAGGGATAAGAGGCAGAGGAAGCAGCACCTTGACTCTCTTCTTACAGAGATTCAGGCCACTGGCACAATCAAAAAAATTCCAGCCATCTACTGACAAGACAATCCAAGCTGATTAAATTGCGCCTTGACTTACATTCCCTCCTATTAGAAAACTTTGACGTGCATGGGAACAAATCTGGTAAACTCCTAGCCCACCAAATCAAAGGCTACAATACTAAGACCCCCATACCCTTCTCTACCACCCTAGTACTAAAACCAAAGTGCACGACCCACAGGCTATAGCGGATGCTTTTAGGAATTATTACAGCACCCTATACAATTTGAAGGATGACACCTCCATAAAGCATCCTGAGGCTTCCGATATACAATCCTTTTTGGACTTAGTTCATCTACCTTACCTCTCACCTGAACAGCTAAATTACCTTAATACCTCATTTTCCACCTTTGAGGTGGGCAAGGCCATAAATTCCCTCCCTAAGAATAAAGCTCCTGGTCCGGATGGCTTTGTGGGAGAATATTACCAGCAATTTAAATCCATTCTGCTTGAGCACGTCATAAGTGTGTTTAATGCTGCTGCTTCCTCAGCTTCGTTCCTGCAAGAAATGTTAAATGCTTTGATTATTACACTACCAAAACCAGGGAAGGAACCCACATCACCCTAAAATGTTCGGTCTATATCTTTACTTAACCATGACACTAAGCTATACGCAAAGGTGGTTGCTAATAGATTAGTGGACCTATTACCTTCCCTCATCCACCCAGATCATTCCAGCTTCACTAAAGGCCGACAGACCTCCGATGTCACACGTCGAATGATTAACATCATTCATCATGCGATGGATGCTTTCTCTGCTTGTCTCCCTGGATGGGGAGAAGGCATTCGACAGGGTCCAGTGACAATACTTAAATATGACACATAAGTTTTGCTTTAATGGACATATTCTATCTGCAGTCATGGCCCTATATTCCTGCCCTTCTGCCCAAGTATATTGCTCCGCTATGTCATCTAAACCATTTCTTATCTCTAATGGCACGAGACAAGGATGCCCCCTATCTCCCTTCGATTTTAAGTTGGTTATGGAACCCCTGGCTGAAAAGATTAGATTGAATTTAGACATCTCCGGATTCATAATTGGCACTACAGAGCATACCATTATTCACAGACGATGTTATTCTTATGCTGACTAACCCTACATCTTTCCTGGCTTTGGTACAAAGGACATTGGATGAATTTAGTTCTATATCTTATTACAAAGTGAACATCTCTAAATCACATATTCTATCACTGGGGTTTTGGAAAAAGAAATGCAGACCACTCTTTAGAGTAATTATTCATATATATGGGTTAAGAATTCTCTTACGTACTTAGGGGTCCAACTGACTACATCTGTATCCTCTCTCTACCGGGCCAATTTTGTTCCCTTTTTAGATAACCTACTCAATGAAATAGAGAAAATCTCTAAGAATACTCTGTCCTCATCGGGAAGGGTTGCAGCATTCAAAATAATCCCTCTACCACAATTACTATATTTATTTAGAACACTACCCTTCCTGGTCCCAATATCCTTTTTCACCACTATTCAGACCCTTTACGGTACAGTATGGTGCAACAAAAAGTCTAGAACTTCTTAAGCCTGCCTAGTCAAACATAGATCGATGGGAGGAGTAGGGTATATCTGCTTTAGAGACTACTGCATTACCTCCATTTTAACACAATTTAAAACGTGGTTCTTACCCAGTTCTTCCAGTCTATTGAGGCCCTTCAAGTCCCTAGGCACAACTTTAAAAACTGGATTCTCAGTGATCCTCTAAGTAAATTAGGTTTGTAAAGCTTTCTCCCCCAATATTATTGCTATCGTGAGAGTGTTTGATTACTTTGTCACAAATGCTCCTTTGGATAACAACCACTGCAAAATCCCTCTACCAATCTCCACTCAGTCACTGCTTATCCCCAATGTATCCTTAAAAGCATGGGAGAACAATGGCATACTGCTAATCTCAGACCTGTACCGTGACAACCTCCTTACCCCTTTTACTTTCTTACAAAAATTTTACTCTTTACCTACCGCAGAGTACTAAAAATGCATTCATGGGACCCATTGCTTACTCCACAAGACTCACCTCCACAAATCTATTCACAACAAAGCGTGGTTATTCCTGGTGGATGACACCTTAACCACCAAAGGTATCGCCCTCTTTTACAGCTTATTGCAAGACAAATCATTGTTTACTAAAATATAGCCCATGGCAAAATGGGAAAGAGACATAGGTTTTACCTTTATTGATGTCCAATAGAAAACTACTCAATCCTCAAATCTCCATGCAACACGCTCCTCCAACTTATGGGATCTTGCATATAAATGTGAAACCTCAGAAGGGGTAATAAACCTCAGAAGGTATAGTACCCCTTCCCAGATACATATATTTGATCCAAACACTTCTCCCCTATGTTGGAGGAACTGAGGAGAAATGAGGAATCTATATCATGAACTGTGGTCCTGCACCAAGATTTCCAACTTTTGGAAGGATGTGTTTCAAATTATATTTGAAGTTACTGGAATTCACAAGTGAATTAGCACTGCTCAGCATTAGTTTTGACAATATACCTTTTCACATTCGCTGCCTAACCATTCACTTCCTTCTAGCAGCCAGATTGACAATTGTTCGCCATTGGAAATCACACGACCATATCTCTAAAAATGAGGTGATAGGTTTAGTGCAAACTCATGTTCGATATGTCTGAGGGCCGTCTGACAATTGCAAACGTTGGGCAAACTGGTCAGAATGGTACAACCTAATATTTCATGGCTAAACGTCAATTCTCTTTAGTCACATTCCTGTTCAGGTCAGTTAGAATGTATCCTGTTAAGCTTCTGGCAAATGTCTATGATATTACCCATATTTTTATTTTTCTTGTGTACTACTGCTAAGTGGTAACCACTTCTTCCTTACCTTCCTTGTTCTATTTTCTATATTTGATACATTTTTCAAAAAAAAAAAAAAAATGTATTGATCTGTAAAAAATACAGCTACATCAATTACAGTCTCACACCTTTGCAGAAAGGGAAACGCGTGACATTTTTCAATCATTGTAATAGCTTTCTTCCACATAGCTATTGAATAGGAAGTTGGTATTTTCCATTTCCAGCATCCTTGAAAAAAAAAAAAAAGAATATGTTTAACATTTATCCATGGATGTTAATTATATCTGTATCTTACAACATTATTAACTATTAAACTGTTCATATCTTGCTGCATACATGTCATTATGTTCATTTAGATACATTTACATGCATATGGCCTTAATTACACTGGAAAACTCCTCTCTTAATATCAGTTTTTTTTTGCATGCCCCTGAACGCTGCTCTTAAATGCACCTGTAATCAACACAATGTGCATAGGCATAGAGCTGTTTTCAGAGATAAAAAATGCCAAACATCCCAGCAGCAGCATTTTTTTATGCTCTTGTGCAAGAGGCCCAAGACTGTTAGCTATGTAATTATCAAGTAGTGAACATTTGATAAGTGGAAATGAGAATGTCAGTCGTGGGACCTGATTAACAGATCTACTGTATATCTGTTTTCCTGAGTTTAAGCACAGACAAAATTCTTATTCTGATGAAAGTTAGCTCTTTCCTTCTTCCTGAGGGTGGTCCCCATTTTGTGAAGTGCTGTCAAACTGATGTCATTGTGTCCAGTGACAATTTCAGTGACTCTTAGAAAATAGGAATCCAGCATTCTGTTTGTCCTTTCCTAAGGAATCAGGAGGCTGTCATTACTGCATTTCTTTTGTAAAAGCTCTGCTGTTATTTGCATGCCTTATCAGCAATGCTATTGTCTGGAAGGCCGTCGGCTTGATCCCCCTCAGGAGAGGCATACCTGAAGATTTCTGCTTCCTTGGTGCCATGTTTGCACGCATGCTTCTGGTGCCAGAAACGGCCATTTAAGCCCTGCTAATGCTCAGAGTGGGTGCTGTCTGATCTACAGCGTTTTCCTGTGTTTACCTGTGTCTGATATCTGTTCCTGATCCGTCACCGACCTGGCTGGTCCAGACCTTCCTGCTCTCTGCCTCCACCTGATTTAGGCTTGTCCCAACCATTCTTCTGCCTGCCCCCCTGTACCTCGCTGCCAGCTCGTTGCCGACCTTGCCTGCACCCTACTCTTCTTCAGTGTCTGTGGCCATCCAGACCTCCGCAGCTTCCAGCTTCGCAAATCTTCTCAAGCCTCTCTGGATTGCTGCTTCCTGGCTGCATCTCTAGCCCCGCAGGTCATCTCCATCTCCAGCAATCCTACAAACTTACAGCTGGTAGACATTACCGGACTACCACAGGCACTCATACCTCCCCGTGCTCCTGTGGCCCCTGTCTCACTCCCAGTGGTCCCTCGAACTGGGGTCATAGGAGAGGCCATCCCCTGCTGTTAGACTCACTACCTGGTATGTAACAGTATCAGACAGCCATGACTGAGTCTGCAAGGGGGGCCTCCATCCTACTTGAGGTCAACCAGCGCCTCGTGGACCTCACACAGGCCATCAGGTCCCTACAGGGTGTAGGTCAAGGAACAAGTCTTGACCTACACCCGGTCTCTAGAACCACAGCCAGTTTGGATCCTGTCACTACACTGCCTGCTCTGGAGCCACGGGTACCTACCCCTGAAAAATTTTCCGGAGATCGGACCAAGTATAGGGCCTTCCACAATGCCTGTCAGCTCTACTTCACACTCCAGCCACTAACCTTCCAGTTGGAGTCTACCAAGGTGGGGTTTGTTATAGCTTTGCTATGGAATCAGCCCCAGACCTGGGCCCATCACCTGCTGGAAACCAAAGACGCCCGGCTGGAGACCCTACCTCCTTCTTTCAGGCCATGTTGCAACTGTATGATGACCCTCAAAGGTCCTCTACAGCCAAATCTGCTCTTCACCCCCTCCAGCAAGACGGCCAAGCCATCGAAGATTATGTTTCTGACTTCAGGCGCTGGAGTGCAGATACCAGTTGGAACCACGCCACCCTACGGCACCAGTTTCAGCTGGACCTGTCAGAAGGCCTTAAGGATGAACTAGCTCGGGTAGGAGTCCCAAATTCCTTGCAAGACCCCATCCAGCTGTGGTTTGCCACCTGCATGAATGCTGGCGGGAGAAGCTGGCATCACACAGGGCCGTCGCCCGGTCTCCCATTTTCCCTGAAGAGTATGCACGCCGGCTCCAAGGCAATCTCTGCCTCTACTGTGGGGAAGCAGGCCATTACATGCATGAGTGCCCAGCCAAACACCAAAAAGGGTTCCTCAGCTCCTCAATGGGGCAGACACCATTGATGGCCAAACTGGCTCACCTAGCCCTTTCCACCTCCTTCCAACTGCCCGGTAGGTTTGTTTCTGTCAAAGCTATTGTGGACTCAGGGGCCTGCAGCTGCTTCATCGACCTGGACTTTGCAGCCAAACATGGAATTCCTCTCCAACCCAAGGAACAAAGTTTCTCTGTGTTCTTAGCCGATGGGTACCATGTCAAGTCAGGACTAGCATCTAAGGAGACCCCACCTTTGCTGGCCACCACTCACTCTGACCACAGTGAGCTGCTACAGCTGGATGCAAGTGCTTCTCCACTGTTCCCAGTCATTCTAGGCCTGCCATGGCTCCAAGCCCACGACCACTAGATCAATTGGAGTTCCGGATTAATCCAGTTCCAGTCCTCATACTGCCGGGAACACTGCCTCCCTACACCTGTCCTGCCTCCCCCAAACCTGATGTGTCTTGACTATGACCTTAACTCCCGTCAGAAAGTGCCCCAAGCTTGCCATGAATTTCTGGACGTGTTTAGCAAACAAGGGACGGACACGTTCCCTCCACACCGCTCCTATGAGCCCGATCAAGCTTCTTCCTGGGGCAGAAATTCAGTTCGGATGAATCTTCCCATTGTCCGAGAAGGATTTAGGGGCCCTGAAAGACTACATCAACGAGAACCTGCAGAAGGGGTTCATCTGTCCATCTACTTCTCCAGGCTGTGCAGGAATCTTCTTTGTGGAGAAGAAAGATCACACGCTCCGGCCATGTATTGACTACCGAGATCTGAATATGGTTATGGTGAAGAACCGATACCCCTTCAATTAGTGCCAGAACTTTTTCAGCGCCTACGCTCTGCCACCATTTTCACAAAGCTGGATTTAAGAGGGGCATACAACCTCATTCGCATCTGGGAGGGGGGCGAATGGAAAACTGCGTTCCACACCCGATTTGGGCATTATGAATACCTTGCCATGCCCCGGCCACCTTCCAGTTCTTCATCAATGATATCCTCAGGGACTTCCTAGACATCTTTGTAATAGCTTATTTGGATGACATCCTTATTTTTTCTTCCTCACTGGAAACCCATTGGGAGCATGTCAAGAAGGTTCTCTGCCACCTCTACCAGCACAAACTCTATGACAAACCCGAGAAGTGTGAATTTGAGCGTCAGAGTATTTATTTTCTGGGGCTGATCATTTCCCCGGGAGGCATCGAGATGGACCCACAAAAAGTGTCCGCCATCCTGTCTTGTCCTGCACCTACCAATAAGAAGGGGGTCCAGCGGTTCATTGGATTCTCCAATGTTTATCGTAAATTCATCCGGAACTTCTCAGCCATCATCTCACCTATCAGCTGGCTCACCAAGCAAGGGATCCGGTTCCACTAAAAAAAGCACAAACAACCTTTGCAACCCTTAAGGAACTTTTCATGTTAGCCCCTGTACTGCGCCACCCAGATCCAGCTCTTCCCTACATTCTGGACGCGTCAGAAAGCACTGTCGAGGCGGTTCTCTCCCAACGTTCTGGTCTCAAAAGCTCAGTCCATCCGGTGGCCTTCTTCTCATGAAAACTTTCCCCGGCTGAAAGGAACTATGACGTGGGAGATCGGGAACTCCTGGCCATTAAGGCCGCTTTGGAAAAATGGAGATACCTGCTGGAAGGGGCGGCTCACCCAATACTGATCTACATGGATCACAAGAATCTCGAGTACCTCAAATCTGCCAAACACCTCAGACCTTGCCAGGCCCGATGGGCATTATTCTTCTCGAGATTCTTGTTCCATATAACATACCTGCCAGGATCTAAAAATATAAAGCCTGATGCGTTATCACGCATGTTTGTGGATCCTAAGGAGGACACCCGATACTATTCTGCCAGCTGGGAATTTCCTGCTTCTACAAACGGACCTTTTGTTGCAGCTGAAGCAGGCCTCTATAGGAACTCCTGGCTCCATTAAAGACACCTTGCAGGTCAGAGAGGGTCTTTTGTGGAGAGGGCACCAAATCTTTGTCCCGAAAGAGGTCCGAATAACCATCCTAGGTCTTTGTCATGATCATCCCTTGGCCGGACACTTCGGGATCCACAAGACCTTAGAGCTGGTGCAGCGCACCTTCTGGTGGCCGGCCCTGGAAAAAGACTGTAAGGAATACATTAACTCCTTCCCCATCTGCTCTCGAAACAAAGTTCCCCGGAACAAGGCCTGGGACTTGCTTCCACCTCTGCCAGTACCAGAACGACCTTGGGCCATGATCTCTATTTCTTGCTCTTAAAAGTAACACCCCCTGCTCCAGAGACTGCTGTTCATTAAGGAGATCGTCCGGCTCCATGGTGTTCCCATAGATATTGTTTCAGACCGAGGGGTGCAATTCACCTCAAAATTCTGGAAAACCCTGTGTGGAATTCTGAAAATAAAAGTATCTCTATCATCGGCCTACCATCCCCAGTCCAATGGGCAAACGGAACGGACTAACCAAATTCTAGAGCAATATCTCCGTTGCTTTTCATCATTCGTCCAGGATGACTTGGTGTCTCTTCTGCCAATGGCAGAATTTGCCTATAATAACTCTTGCCATTCTGCCACCAAGCAATCTCCTTTCTTTGCGAACTTAGGTTTTCACCCCACCTTCCTGCCAGACTTGATTCCCGAGTCCTCCATGCCTGCTGTCCAAAGCTGTACTGGACTGCAGAAGGAAAAGGGGGCAAATACAGTATCTGATTAAATGGAGGGGCTATGGACCCGAGGAAAATTCCTGATAGCAAACCTACATGCCCCTGATCTGGTAAATGCATTTCTTCACAGCCACCCGCAAAGAAGAACACAACTGGGCATCCGGAGGCTGCCCGTAAGTGGGGGGGGCAATGTCAGGAAGGCCGTCGGCTTGATCCCCCTCAGGAGAGGCATACCTGAAGATTTCTGCTTCCTTGGTGCCGTTGGCGCGTTCTGGCACCATTTAAGCCCTGCTAATGCTCAGAGCAGGTGCTGTCTGATCTACAGCATTTACCCGTGTTTACCTGTGCCTGTTATCTGTTCCTGATCCGTTACCAACCCGGCTTGTCCAGACCTTCCTGCTCTTTGCCTGCACCTGATCCCGGCTTGTCCCGACCATTCTTCTGCCTGCCCCCCTGTACATCGCTGCCAGCTCGTTGCCAACCCTGCCTGCACCCGACTCTTCTTCAGTGTCTGTGGCCATCCAGACAGCTGCAGCTTCCAGATTCACAAGTCTTCTCCAGCCTCTCTGGATTGCTGCTTCCTTGCTGCATGTCTAGCCCCACAGGTCATCTCCATCTCCAGCAATCCTACGGACTTCCAGCTGGTGGATATTACTGGACTACCACAGGCATTCATTCCTCCCCGTGCTCCTGCGGCCACTGTCTCACTCCCAGCGGTCCCTCGAACCGGGGTTGTAGGTGAAGCCATCTCCTGCTGTCAGACTCACTACCTGGTATGTAACAGCTATATAGGTAGTGACTTAGGTCAACTATAGATCTAACTTCAGGAGACAAGCAATGGCAGCATTTATACTTCTGTCATGACAGAGTTACTTGGGTCAACTGGGCTGCCAAGGATCAATTTTGGCTTTTACAAGAGGTCTAATTTTTTTCTTTCAAAGCAACTTCAGACAAGTAAAAATCCACACATATATAAGCCCCTACAATCTAGAGTAATTCAACGTTATCTTCAAAATGATTGAAATATGCATAGGCAGAGTGCGCATGCACGGGCGCTCGTGGATGGACGCATGATTCCCAAGCTCCACACCACTCCAGCCGGATTCCCCCACCACAGCATCCGTATGGAGAGTCTCCGCACAACAGCTGGCTACACTAGCTGCTGAAGGCCCGTAGATCCCGGCGACACCCTCTGATGGCCACAGGACTGCTATAAGGGACCTCTCCCAACAACTAGACTCCAGACCTGCAGCGGTGCCCACACTAAAGATGGCGCCGTCTACATTTACATACCACAAGAGGACAGATGAGGAGGACTCCATTGTGGATCAGGATAACCAGGCCACCAGCCAAGCCCTTGGCCCCGCAGTGAGTACGCTGATCCCTGACCTAGCTTCTCCAGCATCCACTGAATTGCTTCTTAATAGAACAATGGAGGAGATCCTCCTAACCCCCATAGAGGATGTGACAAATACTCCTGATAACCTCAGGGACATCACCAAAACCTGCTCTACCATACCACAGGACTTATCATCTTTGATGGGGATTTTCTCCAAGATGCTCACCAGAGGCTTAGCTCTCAATGCAGCCAGATCACCTCCACTATTCAGGCTGACCTACACCAACTAGGAGCCAGAACTGAGTCCATTGAAGCTAAAACTGACTAGACTATAGCAAGGACCAATCAGAACACTGACAGAATACAGGACCTGCATGAACAACTGGACTCTGCTATCTCAAAAATTGATGATCTCAAAAATAGATCTCGCTTCCGGAATCATTCAAGGATCGGACAAAATTGTATGTTCATTTATTAAAGATCTGATCTCCGACTTGCCCGAACATCGCCTGGACCCTACAACCGCCACGCCAAGATGGTTTGCCCAGAGACATTGTGGTTACACAGCACTTTTTCAAGGTAAAAGAAGAAGTCATGTGCCGGACCCGCGAGTTGGGAGACATCTCAATCCAAGGTCATCCCTTTCAAATTTTTGCCGACCTCTCCCCCTACACTATACAGAAGAGAAGATCCCTAAAGCCTTTGTTCCAAGTTTTATCCCAGAAATCAATTACCTACAAATGGGCTTTCCCATTCCGCTTTAACTTTTCCTACCAAAACAAGCCCTACAGCTTCTCGTCCTTTGCTGAAGGGGATCGCCTGCTGTTACAATTGGGACTGATCTATCAAGAACCGTCTGCCTTCTCTACTCCCAGAGGCCCTAGCTCCTCCAAAAGGCCTCCTCAAATACCTCTTGCCATAAAAGCATCCATTAGGGACAACCCTCTGTCTGATCACTCTATGGTGCTGCTGTTCTTGCAACGCTCACCTCACTCCAGGTCACAATTCATGTGGCGCCTCAACGAGAAGCTACTAAGCGACCCGGTACAAGCAACCATAATAGACAAAGACCTCAAAGAATATTTTCACCTTAATGACTCTGATTCCATCTCTCCTGCATCCCTCTGGGCTGCACATAAAGTAGTGACAAGGGGGAAGATTATCCAAACAACCACTCGCTTAAAAAGAGAATGCAGGGCTACGGTAGACAACCTTTTCAAAGATTTTCGCCTACAAAGCAAAATCCATAAATTCACTCCTACTGATGAAACTTTAAATCAACTGGAATCTGCCCGACTCTCCCTAGACTTAGCCCTAGAAGATAGAATTGGAGCCAAACTAGCGACTAAACTATCTCCCAAGCAACAAATACTAGCTTCCCCAAAATACGCACCCCTTCTGGAACCCTAACACAAAATCCACAGCGCATTATGGAATCCTTCCACGCTTTTTACTCAGACCTGTACAAGGCTAAGAAAGCAAATACATGTCCCCTAAGTGAAGATTTCCTTAGCAACGTGTCTCTCCCTAAACGTCTAGAGAAGCATTCCAAAATCCTTGAAGCCCCTGTAACAGAAGCAGAAGTCATAGAATTCATTAAGTCCCTCAAACAAAACTCTGCCCCAGGTCCTGATGGCTTCTCCGTCAGCTATTATAAAAAAAATTGCAACCACATTGGCTCCTTATGTGGTCAGGTTCTTCAACTCACCGACGATGGGATCCCCTATTGATAAGAACTTAAACCTGGCATTTATCTCAGTTATACCCAAACCAGGTAAAGACCCGAGCTCTGTCAGCAACTACCGTTCTATTTCTTTAATAAATAACGACTTAAAAATTCTCACTAAGATACTAGCTAACAGACTCTCATCATTCATCGCTCATTATGTTCACAAAGACCAGGCAGGGTTTATCCCAGGCAGACAGGGACCTGATCAGATAAGAAGAGCCATAGACATCATATTTAAAGAAAATTAAAAGTGGACACTGCACTCACATGCTGGATTGGCCATACCCGGGACTAAATATAATGTGTATGTCTAGAGAAAGGTTCTACAGATGGTATGTCGGACACTGATAACCATACACTAATTGCATAATAAAAGTCCCATAAAGTCCAATGTTGAAGGTAGAGTGGGAGACAGGCAGCCAGCTGAACTGAGCAGGAAGGCACTCTGTAGTAATAGAAAGAAAAAAACAGCGGCGCCAGGCATCAAGGCAAAGGGATCATCCACAGGTCACTGGAGTATAGTCCGCTCAAGGACCGCTTACTGAGGCCAGGGGTGGGTTCGCTGGTGGTATCCAGTGCAGCCACAAACTAAGTCTTCAGCGGGGTAGCATGCTGGTATGGGACGAACGAACGTCACATCTGGGAAGCCGTGCGGGAGGTGCGCATGTTCAGATCAGGCTTGACCTGCGGATGATCCCTTTGTCTTGATGCCTGTGCTTCATCTACCTCTGTGAGTGCATATATCACCATGCGTGTGTGTGCCTAATAAACTAGCTTATTACACTTAGAGGCGCCGCTGTTTTTTTCTTTCCATAGACATCATATCCCTCCTGAATTCCTGCTGGGATGGAGGCCAGCCCCAGGAAGGGTACCTACTTTCCGTTGATATCGAGAAAGCTTTTGACACAGTCACATGGCCATACATCTTCTCGGCCCTAGAGAAATGGGGTTTCAACTTTCTGGGTACTCTACGCTCCCTTTATTCCAACCCCAGTGCCCAAGTGTGCCTCCAAGGTTGCTACTCTGACCCCCTCTAAATCAAAAAAGGCACTAGACAAGGGTGCCCACTGTCTCCCTTGATTTTCGCAATAGCGATAGAAACATTGGCGATCATGATAAGACAGCACCCTGACATCAAGGGAGTCACTTGTAGCCCCCAGGAACATAAATGCGCCCTATTCGCCGATGATCTTCTCCTTTTTATCACCCCCCCCTTGTTTTCACACCAAATATCCTTAAGCTACTTTACCAATTTGGAGAAGCGTCAGGCCTTCAAGTAAATATATCCAAATCCATAGCGATGAATATCACTATACCCCCTGATTTGCTAGAGCGCCTGCAGGACCACTTCCCCTTTGCCTGGAGCACAACATCTATCCCATACCTGGGGATTAATTTACCCCCAAAATTCAATCTCTTGTATGCCTACAACTACCCAGCTATGTTCCAAAAATTAACAGGTGATCTACTAACCTGGGATAAATACGATCTCTCCTGGTTAGGCCGCGTTAATGCAGTCAAGATGACACTATTACCCTGCCTCTTATACCTCTTTAGATCCCTTTCCATCTCAATTCAAAAAGCACAATTAGTACAACTACAATCCAAGATACTGAAAATTATTTGGGGTCCAAGGGCAGGAGATGCTCCAAGCATATTCTTTATAGACACAAATCACAAGGTGGTCTCTCACTTCCAAACATTTGGTGGTACTATCAAGCGGCACAACTAACACAGATCTCCATAGCTTACGCACGGGGTCCAAAACCTGACTGGCTATCAATGGAAAGACAAGCTACTCCGCATCATACAATAGATTTCCTACTATGGTCCCCCTCCAAACTTAGACCGCCGTCCCCTGAAACACCTATTCCATAACCCAGATTTTCCCCCAGGGTTGACTATTATAGCTTTTAGATGGTGGCTCATTAAGGGCTTGTTCAGAATAGGACACTCCTTTTCTTCCCTAGGCCCATACTCCATCGGACACTATGTTAGCAACCATGACATACCCTCATTGGAACGATTTTGACTATCTCAGATACTACACTACCTACACTCTATATGGCTCAATAACCGTGACCCCCCCAAAATTACAATATATGAAGCCTGGTGTAACTCCCTCATGGATCAGAGAGGTGGAATTTCCATCATCTATTCCGCATTAGCAGATACAAGAACTAAACCTACATATGCCCAAACTTGGGAAAAAGACCTAGGGTTGGAGTGGGACCCTGAAACCTGGAACTTTTGCTTCCAAAGATCCTTCAAAGGTATTCTGAATGTCTCCCTGATTGAGGCTAACATTAGAATCCTCACCCGCTGGTACAGGGTTCCTACCCTTATGGCTAAAATATACCCGCTATGTTTTAGGGGTTGCAATCACCTAGGATCTATGTTTCACATATGGTGGTCTTGTCCCCGCATACGGAATCTCTGGAACAAGGTATTCTCCTTGCTTCATAAGGTCGCGGGTCTGCCGGTTCCCCAAAATCCTGAAACGGCTCTCCTGAATCACAAAGTGGACAAGCTATCTAAAAACGTACAAGCATTAGTATTTTTCATATTGCTGGGGACCAAGATCACCATAGCAAAATTCTGGAAAACAGTCGCTGTTCCATTCTCAGCAGTTAAACTGAAAGTATCTTGGATCATGGTCCAGGAGAAAATAGTTAGTACCCTCCAAGATAGAGTGCAGGTCTTTGAATCTATCTGGGAACCTTGGGCTATATACGCCAAAACAGGCCTCGACAAACCCCAGGTGCCAGGTCGCCATGGCGACCAGAAATCGCGTCCTGGCGAGTGTCAGCCGTTCCTTCTCTCCCCATGTTAAAACAGCGTGTCAGATTCAGCGAGAGCCGAGAGCCTTCTCTGCTTAATCGAACAGCTGTTAAACTTGGCCGGCTGCCCGGCTTCCCGGGATATTTGTTTCTACTTAGAATGAAGAAAAGTAACAAACAATGTATCTTCTTCTAGTTGTTGAGAGTTACAAGAATAAAGGAACAACAATGTATCTTCTTCTTTCAAAGCAATTATCTCCAGGGCTGTTATCAGGAAAGTTTAACCATTTAAAGACTAAACCCTCTCTCACATTAGTGGCTTACAATTAAAGATCCAGTGTTTTCTGCTAGAAAATGACTTGGAACCCCCAAACATTATATATTATTTTTTAGCAGAGACCCTAGAGAATAAAATGGCGGTTGCTGCAATATTTTATGTCACATGGTATTTGCGCAGCGGTCTTTCAAGCGCAATTTTTTGGAAAAAAATACAC
The DNA here is from genome assembly GCA_018402905.1 of Glandirana rugosa. Classification (NCBI taxonomy): domain Eukaryota; kingdom Metazoa; phylum Chordata; class Amphibia; order Anura; family Ranidae; genus Glandirana; species Glandirana rugosa. The sequence goes on from BLSH010470009.1 coordinate 125,130, forward strand.
TTTTAATGAATAAAAAAAAACTAAACAGTAAAGTTAGCCCATTATTTTTTTGTATAATATGAAAGATGATGTCACACCGCGAGAAACGTGACCTTTATTCTAAGCAACAAAATTGTGATAAAGCCCTGTGTACCATCAACA